>JAOPJM010483292.1:0-10931 GCA_027124095.1 Muusoctopus leioderma | reverse complement strand
AAATAAAGTTTGTTTGAACATTATTACTTCATTTTTTCTTATCGAGTCTTAGAGATTATTGCTCGAACCACGTATACCAGTCTAAAAATGGTGTTGATATTTATGTTGTGTCCTTTTAATTCCTGTAACTTAGCGGATTGGCAAATAGATGATCTAGTAGTATAGATTGTATTGTTTCCTCATATATTTAATTGTATATCTGTACACATATGTGGATAGCTCTGTGAAATTTTTATAACTCATCCATAATATCAAATACTCTGTATTAAACAATTATGTAACAACATTGTATTATGAGATAGAATTAGAATATATATACACACACACACAGACACACACAATGTTGTATTGAAAGCATGACTGTATTGTATTTTTATCTCATTTATTAAGGTTTTCTCATATTTTCATATGAATTCCTTGCAGTTTGTTTGGAACAGTAAAGTGCTGAAATCCATCATGAAAGTTTCTAGATCTTCACGGTCTCATCTGAAGTGGTCTTGCTTTGTGTCACAGTGCTTTATAGTAGGCAGTGCCAATGTGGTTGGTGTTGCCATTACTGCTGGATTTTGAATTAATGACTCTTAGATGGATACATCATCAGTCAGGAAGTGTATTATTTCTGTTTGTGATTAGTGTATATTATCTGTGTGTTTATTTTAGTATTGTTTTGTGCTATTAATATTGCTTCTATGATTAATCGTCTATTTTGCAGGGAATTCTAATGTTGTCCTATCTAGTTTTGTTTTGTGTTGTGAGATGTAGTGCATTGCAATTGCTCCTTCTAAGTGTATGGCGAACTAGTGGGAGTGTGTCATATGTTTATGGCCAATATAACATTGGGAGTCATAAAGTATACAACTTCCACATTTGCAATCAATTTTGCATATCACATTAGTCAATAGTAGCTTGTTCATGTACTTACAAGCCTGTGGTTTGTTACTGATAAAAAGGTTTCTAATTTTAGTGTTTTTGTAGTATATTATTAGTGTTAGCTTATGGTTTGGTGCAATGCATTTTATGTTCTGTTTTGTGAGATTTTTGATAATGTGTTGATCTATTCTAAAGTTAGGATGTATTTAATTCATATAATACACTTTATGTGTGGTTTGTTTCTTTTGAATAGTTGTAGTGCCTGATGTATTTATTGCATTGTATTTGTGTTTGCATTATTCTATGGCTTGGTCTATTTGTTTGTTAGAATACCTGTTGTTGATTAGTGTTTGCTTTATTCTGTAGATTTCTCTATCTAGTGCTTCATTTGTAGAGGAGAATTTAAATGCTCTTCTAAGTAGGGATTTCACCTCTAACATTTTGTATCTGTGTGGACTTCACTGTCTCCATGTAAGTACAGGCATTTATTTGTGTCTTTGCTGTAGATGGACGTGATGTATCTAATTTTCTATCTGAATGTCTAAAAATGAAGTCACTGCATTGCTTGGAGTTTTATTTGTACTGTTCTGGATGTTAAATGTTAGTACAGAGTTGTTTTCAAGGTCTTTCTTTAATTTCTCAACATCTTGCTCTGTGTCCATTACGATGAGTATATCATCTATACACCTGGTGTATATCATATCCATGCCTTGGTACCACTTTGTTTTCTATTGTGGCTATGTAGAATGCCACAAATGTGTACGGCAATGGAGAACACACGGCTATTCTATCTTTTAGCTTACACAACTTGCCTTGTAGACAGTACTTCTGTTGTATAGGACACTAATCATTTCTTCAGTATGCTAGCTGGTATAGTGGGTGGTTTTTTCTATACATTATTTATTATAGTTTTTATTGTTTCTGCCACTGGAACGTTGGTAAAGACTTTTTACATCTAAGGTGGAGAAGTTGCCTATTTGGTTAGTTTCTTCTAAGATCTCTAGGAACTCTTTGGACAAATGTATGCTCTATCTTTCTGGTGTATATTTTTTGATAATGTTATTTAATTGTTTAGCGATTGTGTGTGTTGGTGTATTTGAGAAATTATGGGTTGGAGCAGATTGTTTTGTGTATATCTATTTTGCCATAGATATATGCTGGAGTGAATTCTCCTTTAATGTGGAATAATTGAGGGATCCTGCTTGTGTGTTTATCACTGTAATTAATTTATTAAGTTTAATTTTCAATTGAGTGGTCTTGTCTTTCTGAATCTTTATAAATTGATTTTGTCATTGAGTAAGCTGTTCATTTTTGCAGTACATTCATCTTTATCCATAATTACCAACGTATTACTCGTCACTTTTACATATTACAATGTTGTTATTTTTTTCAATTATGCAGAGAATGTTTGAGTTTCGTGTTAGTATTTGTTTATTGTTGTGTATATAACTATGTTTATTACATTTGCCTTGAAGTGAGTTTTGAAATTTATCAACTATGTTTATAATGTTTTTATCTTTGAGGTTCTCTTGGGAATGGTAGAGTAGTTTGAGTTCAACTTGTTTTCTGTTTTTGTATTTTACATCACACAACACAAAACAAAACTAGATAGAAAACACTTGTAAACAACACATCTATCTTTTACAGAATTCCCTACAAAAACAGACGATTAATGATGGAAGCAACACTAATTTTCTAATTTTGAGAACTAATCTAAGATTGAACACAGAACACATTTATGTAGATCTGAACAACATATGAAAGAGAATCAAAAGCCAGTAACCAGTAAAAATTGAACTCCTGTCTCCCTAGTTAACACATTGGTGCATTAACCACTACACTGAAAATATTAGGCATATTTCTATTTTTTAAATCCCTAGAGTAAAGAATTTTCAATAATGAGCTCGGATCTTTCAAAGAATATAATAATACTTGTTTAACTAGACACAAAATATATTTTATTTTGTAATATATTTGTATAAAGATGCCTAGACTGCTAGACACCGGTGTTTCAACATAGTTAGGCAGATCATTTGGAGCATGATGTGTTTTTTTAACACAGAAAGTCTGTAGAGAGAAGTTGTTCTCCGAGACAAAAACTACAGTGAGAGCTGTTGCACATTTAGGTGTACATAAGCATGTTATGTATACATGTACACATCTTTATTTTGATCTCCGCTGTTTCGTGTGCTTATACTATTTTAATACATTTGTGTTTATCTATAATTACAAATACATTACTCTTGTCACTTTTACACACGCACACACACATGCATGCACGCACACACAGACACACACACACACACACACATGCACGCACACAACAAAACATTCCCTAAACTCACTTCTCCACTCAAGACCAACTGCCTCTTAACATGACACACATGCACACATACATACACACAGTTGCCAAGTGTGAAAACCTCTCCAGTTACTTCATACCAACAAAGTGACCTGTGTCAATGGTGTTCTTTTATATCACCTATCACCCTCAAGTAGTGTTCCCCAATGCTGGCACCTATTCTCATTAAAATCTTTAACCTTTTCTCTACAGATATTTAACATATGGAAATATGTGTCCTATCTCCCCAAAATGATCTTACCAACTACCAACCAATCACCATTACTTCCAGCATCTCAAGGGTGATGTAGACAGTCATAAACAATTACTTCCTTTACCACCTTGAGTTTCTTTCTCCCTTCAGTAACCATGAGTATAGTTTCTGGAAAACCAGATTACTGGAGACCTGCTAACCTATGTCAAACATTAGTGGCTCCACCTATCTTTAGAGTCCTAGAAGTCTCCTTCCACTCCATCACAGCATGTATTGATGGCGCCCTTTGACTCGTGATCTATTTCAGGGCTTGGTTGTCCACACACTCTTTGTTCTCTACATCAACAACTTACTTGCTGTTACTTCCAACCAAAGACAATCCTACACAGATGACATCACCCTTCTCTCCTTCATAAACTTTTGCATACAGATACCATCGAGACAACCACATCAGACACACACTACTTCCATGAACAAAATCCTTATAAATATTCTCCAAGGGACATGACAGCCTAATCTCATTGAACAGTACCAAAATACAGTAAGACATTTTTTTTTTATCAGTTAGCCAGTGGGGAAGGCATTGCCCATCACCTTTTTTTCAGGGTCTCCAAGACTGGGGAAGGGAGAGAGGTAGGAAAACATCCTTAATCAGAGACCTGGCCTGAATACTTGCAAGAGAGTGGACTCCACTAAAGGCACCCAAGGACCACCAGATGGTGGTGTTAAACTGGACGATTGATTAAGTCTACGACCCCAAGTAGGCCACAGTGGGATTTGAACTCAGAATGCAAAGAGCCGGAACAAATACCACTCTAACGATTCTGCCAGTCCACCACCCTAGACTGGTACTTTATTTATCTACTCTACAAGGATGAAAGGCAAAGTTGACCTTGGCAGAATTTGAACTCAGAGTGCAGTGAGCCGGAACGAATACTGCAAGGCATTCTGTCCGAAGCGCTTAATGACTGCCAATTCGTTGCCTGAAACATAACATTACACGCTCTTTTCTCACAAACAACTTACAACTAAAATCTTCATAAACTTTACAAATGCTAGCTAGGCATCATAATCTCTGATTATGTCTCATAGATCCCATATACAGGGCAAAAAAGCTACTACACTCTCAAATATTTTAGACCAAATTCCACAAAAGATCATCTGACTGGCTGACAAGCCTTCATTCATTAATACACATCAGACACTTACACATGATGTGCTATGTCTTCCCTATCTCTTCTACTATCACAACAATTGTTCCTGATCCAAACTGTGTACCAAACAATTCATTTACCTCTTCTGTTCTTGCCATCCTCACTGTGTTTCAGACCCAAACCCTGCACTAGACAATCCATCCAAGCCTTTTTTCTTAGAACTACAACCCTCTGAAATTCCCTCCCTTCTCACATCTCTCTATGGACATATGCAGAAATTGAAGCTGAACATCAATCCCATAAACAACACTAATTTTGGAGGATCTGCCATATAAAAACATTTGTTGATATATATTATAAAATCAAACATCCATGTGTATTTCTGTGTGTATGCCTACAAGGCCCAGAATAAAACATTCAATGTAAGAGAGGGGAAGGATTGGCAATTAGAATGAGAGAAAGAGATGACAGGAGAAAAGAACTAACAAAAGATATACAGATAGCTAGGTATATAGGTAAACAAATAGATAGCTAGATGTATATATATAAAAACAAAGTTGGCAAGAATGGAGGGAGAGAAAAATCAGCTAAAGAGTGAGTAAAGAAAATGACTGCTTTATCATTGTTGCTTTAACTGAACAGCATAACAAATTGGAAGAGGAAAGGGGACAGGGTCTTAGTCTTTTACATCCATTTTCATGAAATTAATTTTTTTAAAATTAATGAATATAAGCAGAGAATGAAAAACTGTAAAGCCATTGTCAACAGACGTGCATAGGCATCTCATAACTGAAGTATTTTCTTAAATTTATTAACCTAGAATAGAGGTTCACAACAGATTTATACACTTCCCGTTAACAAGATATCAAACTTCAAAACATTAACTGAAGATTATCCTTTAATTTACAATTAGGAGTTTGATGAATTGGATTACACTACATTCATAACATAAGTAAACAGATTTCATTATATTAACCGCCATATGAAATAATGCTTTCTTTAAACTGGACACAAAGCCATTTTATTGGTACTTATTTTTATTTACCTCAGAAGGATAACAAGCAAAATCAACCCAAGCCCAATCTGCTACCAAAATAATGGTAATTATTTTATCATATTAACAAGTTAAGGCTGAATTCTGTAAAACATCTCAGATGTTATAGTATGCAACCAATATATAATTGTTTTTAGAACATACAAGTTCAAAGAACTATGTTAATTTACAGGAAATTATTTTTGAAGGACTATATTTAGTTTTAGTTTACACTGAACAAAGTTTGACCTACTTTAAAAAGTTCTTGTTGGTTCCTTAAGTAAGAATTTCAACAGCCATCTAATGGTAGTGAAACTAGCATAACCATTAAAAATATGCTATGTAGAAACCTTGTGCTTAATTTCCTTATCCAATTTCCATATTTATTTGACACAGGGCACCTTATCTAATAATGATACCACTTAAAAAGAAATGGATGGAGAGTGTAATTTTCAGTAGATTGAGAAGTAGGAGTTGCTATAAACAGCATCAGCATAGTTAGCACGGTTGATTGATATTACAATGATAAAGTGATGGTGAAGAAATATAATACACATTTGGCCTTTAAGTTAAAATATATTATTTTGATAAATGTAGTGAGTGCAAATAGAAAAAACAAAAACTATATTCAGAAAACTTTTATTTTGGCTAATTAGGTTGATGTCATAAGACTAAAGTTTATTCAACGCTATCATATATTCATATTAAAAAAATGAAGATAAAAACATGTACAAATACTTTCTTTCTCTCTCCCTCACTCTCACACACATACACACATACGCACACACATATATTATGTCAGAAGGCTCTAGAAGATCACACAAACACTTTTCCTTCCAGGTGCAGAAAAAGGACATTAAGCCACCGACCGAGTTTTTTTCCTATCGGGTTCAAAATTTCAGGGATACTGCAATCAATGTCAAACGATGAAAGGTAGATCTGGAGAGATTGTAGAGATGTTAGAACAGAGGTGTGTAGATGTATGCTGTGTGCAAGAGGTAAGATGGAAATCCTCAGCCAGACTCCTCACAGGCAAGGAACACAGATACATATTCTTCTGGGCGGGTAGCCGCAACAGTGTTGGTGGAGTAGGCATGCTATTAGCAGAGAAATGGGTGGATAAGGTAATCAAGGTAGTCAGAGTGTGTGACATGATAATTAAGTGAAGGCATGTGGCCTAGTGGTTAGGGTGCTGGAATTACATTCATAGGGTTGTGGGTTCGATTCCTGGACTGGGCAGCATGTTGTGTTCTTGAGCAAGGCACTTCATTTCATGCTGCTCCAGTCCACTCAGTTGAAAATGAGCAACTATGATAGGACTGGAGCCCCTATCATTAAAACAACCAAGAAACATCCTATGAGATACAACCTCAGACGAGGCTGGCCAAACCTGCAAGGTGTGAGCCGTATCATTTACAATTTTACATTGGATAATTAAGCTTAGGATAGTCTAATCTCACAACAGTGACATTTATCTCTGCATATGCCCCACAATCTGGGCTAGTAGATGAACAGAAGTACTACATTTATGAGGACCTCCTGCAGACTACCGCAATAACAAATGACAGTGACCGCATTATCATGGCTGACGATTTTATTGGACATGTTGGACAACACCATGATGGCTTCTCTAACATACATGGAGGCTATGGGTATGGTACGAGAAATGAGGAGGGATCAAGGCACCTGGAGTTTTGTGATGCTAATGATCTACCAATTTGCAACATCAACTTCAGGAAACCAGTCAGTTACATGATCACCTACCAATCAAGAGAATACATAAGACAGATCGAGTATGAACGCATCAGGAAATGAAACAGACAGATGGTTGTAAATGCTAAGTCTTTCCTTGGTGAAGAGTGTACCACCTAATATAGACTAGTGATCAGTGACTTTAGAGTAAGAGCTAGACAGTTCTGAAGACATAAGACTATCTGAACAAGGAAGATATGGAAGCTTAAAGAGCCTAAGACCAGTTGTAAGTTCAGAGAGATACTAATTGATGCATATGACAAGAAGGGAGAAGAGTTAGAGACTTATAGCATAGAGGATAACTGGATATTCCTACGGAGCAACCTGCTGAGGACTGCAGACCAAATCTGTGGCTGGTGCAAGGTCCCAGCTAGATGGGTGACATTGTGGTGGAATAGTACTGTAGATAGAGCCATAAAGACCAAGAGACAGGTCTGGAAAAACTGAATGGAAGAAGGCCGCAAAGAGCAATATGAGGGATCCAGAAGAAAAGCTAGGTGCCAGGTACACTTAGTAAAGGAGCAAGTAGAAAGTAATAGATTTGCACATATTCTGCAACATGAGGATCACAGGCATGAGGTGTTCAGGATTGCAAGGCAGTGTACCAGAGAGAATCAAGACATCACTGGGGAGAAGTGTGTCCAGAATGATAATGACACACTTGCTCTAATGATGCTGAAAAGAAAGAGGTATGGAAGTGCTACTATGAAAGGCTGTTGAATATAGAGAATGCATGGGACAATTAGGGTCTACCTCATGTAGACTCAGCAGAGTGACCAGCCATTAAAGTTGATAGCAGTATGGTCTCAAGTGCAATTAAGAATATGAAGGCAGGGAAGGCAGCTGGATCATCAGAGATAGCCACTGAAATACTTAAAACATTTGGCGAGGTAGAGCATTTGCTAGTAACTTGCTGTCAATCAAGTAATACAGGGAGGTGCCATACTCAATGACTAGTATAGCAGTATAATCATCAACTGCTACAAGGGCAAAGGTGATGCACTAGAGAAGAGGAACTACAGAGGCATCAAATTGTTGGACCAGTTTACGAAAGTTACAAAAAGAGTTATTGCTCAATTGAGTTAATGTAGAATTAGCGTAGATGCCATGCTGATCAGCTTTGTGCCAGAAAGAGGTACTACTGATGCAATCTTCATAGTGTAAGCCCCTATATTTAGCTTCCATTGATCTGGAGAAGGCTTTTGACAAGGGTCCCACACTCTGTGATCTGGCGCTAAGGAAACTAGAGGTAGATGAATGGCTTTTAAGGGCCATAGAAGCCATGTACAGAGATGCTGTTAGCAAGGTGAGAGTCGGCAGTGAATTCAGCAAAGAAGTTAGTTTACAGGTAGGGGTCCATCAGGGTTTAGTTCTCAGCTCCTCTTCTTTATTATAGTTCTCCAGGACATAACAGCAGAGCTCAAGATTGGCTACACATGGGAACTCCTGTATGCAGATGACCTAGTTCTTATAGCAGAATCTGTAGAAGATGTAGAGAAGAAATTCCAGACCTGGCTTCAAAGTAAACTTAGCAAAAGTTAGAATTTCAGTAAGTTGAAAGGAAGACAAGACTCTGCTACCATCATGGAAATAGCCATGCTCGATATGCTGGAAAGAAGTAGGTAGAAATTCCTTATGGTGTACCCAGTGTAATCTATGGATGCACAAGAGGTGTAGTGGGATTACAGGCAGGCTGACAGAGATGGTAGACTTCGTATGTGGCAGATACTAAGGAGGGGTTAGTAAGAGCACATGTGAAATAACTTCCTTCAAATGATCAGAAGGCTCACTGGAAGTAGCTGAAAGCTTCTGCTACCTAGATGACCTCATTAGCAGTGGAGGTGGGTGTTCTGAAAGCATAGTAACCAGAGTAAGAGCGAGTTGGAAAAGTTCAGGGAGCTATTACCTCTGCTGGCAACAAAGAGCTTCTCCCTCAGAATAAAGGGCAGATTGTATGATGATTGCGTACGAAGAGTGATACTGCATTGAAGGAAAATGTGGGCCTTGAATGCAGAATATTTGTGATGGCTGGAAAGAAATTAAGTGAGCATGCTCCGCTGGATGTGTAATGTTAGGGCACATGAGTGACGGAATACAAATGAGCTGAGAGAGAAGCTAGATATCATGGGAATCAGATGTTGTACGCAAGAGGGAAGACTATGCTGGTATGGGTATGTGATATGCTCAGAGGATGACAGTTGTATAAATAAATACTAGGTGCTTAAAGTAGATGGAACCCATGGAAAAGGAAGACTTAGGAAGACATGGGATGAAGTGGTGAAGGTTGACCTCAAGAAGATAAACCTCATCAAGGAGATGACAAAGGATTGTGATGATTGGCAACACAGTGCTGGAGAAGACCCACCCACCAGTGCAAGTATGGCAGTGGTGATGGAGGCTGGGATGTATAATATATCATTGGGTATCTCGCCCTGTATACTGTATAGTTTCCATCTACTGCCCTATCTGTTATCCTCCCATTTATCACCCTCTATCCTATTCGCTGTTCCACACCATATGTGTAACAAGGGATGGCATTTTCTCTGTCTATCCACCTTAACCTACTATCATTGTTTTCACTCTTCCACCCTCTTATCTCTCTAACTCTCTTCCATCATGATGCCTGGGGTGGCATTGGATTAGTCTATACTCAATATTCCTACTACCAATCTCTACCCGTAACTATCATCCCTATATGACTTGTAGTTGACATTTACCACTCTCACCTACCATCATCCATCTCTGTTGCTATCCATCACTTACTCTATCCTACCATGACACATCTATGACATATATACTGCTGCTACACATACTGTTCTCTATTCAACCTTCTACCAACACCCAACATGTAGCTATCAGTCTTTCTTCCATTATTCCCTCCCCTATCATTCTCTCATGGCTCCCCCTTTGCACCCATGCTCAGACCCACTGTCCTCTACTGCTAACCCCCATCTTCTTTCCCCATGTGACTCATAGTTGACATTTACTACTCTCACCAACCATCACCCATCTTTGATGGTATTCATCACTTACTTTTCCCTTCCATGATACATCTATACCACTGCTGCTCATACTGTTTCTATTCAACCTTCTACCAACACCCACATGTAGCTATCACTGTCTTTCCCTCGTTACTCCCTCCCCTACCATCCTATCACTGCTTCACACCCATACTCATACCTCCTCTCCTCTCCTCTTTGACCCTCTTGATCATTGCTCCCCCTCTTATTCATACTCTTGGTCATGTTTGCCTTCGAGGAATGGAAACTATGTAGAGTAGAGAGGATTCTCTAGTGTTAGTGCCACGATAAAATACACTCAGTACACTCTGTAGAGTAGTTGGTATTAAGCATCCAGTTGTAGAAACCAACACAAAAATGGAGTGTACAAGCAAGCAATGGTCCTCCAAACAGTCTAGGAAGACAGTAACTCTAAATGAGAACTGACTCACACTGTATATATATATATACATATACATAAACACACACACATATATATATTTATATAAATATATACATATATATATATATATATATATATATATATATACATATATATATATATATA
>JAOPJM010483190.1:0-10931 GCA_027124095.1 Muusoctopus leioderma | reverse complement strand
CACCCTCCTTTGTAAACCCCCACTGTCCTTGCCTTTTGTATCGTCCTTAATGTTTTCAGGCCCCTGTGGCCAATAAATGAAATCATTATTTTTATTATTATTATTATTATTATTATTATTATTATTATTATTAATAATAATAATAATAATAGGATAGTGGCAGGTAGAATCGGTAGAGCACTCATTGTGGTATTCAGTTCTGTACCTTTACTTTCTGAGTTCAGAACCTGCTGAGGTCAACTTTGTTTTCGTCAAGAACTGGGGTTGATTAAATTGACTAACAATAATTGTTTCTATCATAGGCACAAGAACAGAAATTTTGGGGGAGGGGTCAGTTGATTATATCAACCCCAGTACTTGACTGGTACTTTATTTATTGACCCCGAAAGGATGAAAGGCCAAAGTTGACCTCGGCGGGATCTAAACTCAGAATGTAAAGAGTTCGAAGAAATACCAGAAGGCATTTTATCCAATGCTCTAATGATTCTACCAATCGCCCAGACTAACAATAATAATCCTGTATTCTACAATTGGCACAAGACCACAAAATGTTGAGAGAGAGAGAGACTAGTTAATTACACCGACGCTAGTATTTGTCAGCTACTTTGGAAAATTTGTCCTCGGTTGGATTTGAACTCAGAATGTAAAGGGCTGTAACTAAATACCTCAACGCATTTTGTCCAATGCTGTAACGATTCTTTCAATACTAACAACAATAATATTAACAAGCTAATGACGGAGGCTTCTATGTGATCACATGATCATACACAACTATCTTAAAAAAAGAGCATATTGGAGAATGTAGTCCTATATATACACTATATCTAAAAAAAAAATGGATGGCCAAGACTGAAACATCTTTGATCATAGGACTGGTTGGTTAAGGTTGGTCTCAGACTAAACAACAATAGCATGATAATATTAATAGTGTGTTGGATTAGCAGAGCACCAGATTACCTCTATGTTCTAAGTTCAAATCTCACCATTGTCTATCTACTCTATCTTTTACCTCTCTGGGGCTGATAAAAAAAAGTGCTAGTAATATACTAGGTCAGTTTAATTGACTCACCCTCTACAGAAATTGGCCATATACTTTGTCAAAATAAATCATTATCATCATTATTATTATTATTCTTGTTGTTGTTGTTCTTGTAGTTTCAGTTTCAAAGTTTGTAAGAGGTTTCTCAATGATTTTGAGTAGATGTTAGTGTAGACCAAGAGTGAACCATGGTCCTCATGTGTCATAGTGGGAATCACTATATAAGCACTTTATGTATTATGGGCTATTCCAAGAAGAGCAGAATTCTATATGTTGTAACTCATTCAGAGTGACTAAGGGCTTCTATTATAATAAAGATTGTTTTTAAATTTTTTTTTGATATCACAATTTGTGAATATTAGCATTGTTGGTTACAGGTTTTTCTAAAGAGCTAATTATTGTTGGTTCACTGCAATTCTGACCAGGAGAGCAACAAGGGAGCGTCTGTAACTCAATGGACTTTGCTCAAACAACCCCTGCTTTTCACTGAGGTTATACATCCTTTGCCAATATACAGCAAAAGATATTATCATACAGCATTAGCCATAATTCATCATACAGTAACACATTATTCAACATTAATGCATTATTGTATTAATTAGAAATAATGGCACATCAATCAATAGGAAACATACACTTTAGGTACATAATTTACATGAATCACATATGAATATAATATGTTTTGGTATATTATCATGCAGTTTGCTTGCTTTTCATCCAATTAATGTAAATTTTGTTTGGAAGTTATAGACATAACTAGACTTAATACTTCTGCTGCTACTAGAGCACAAACTATGATTTTACATGAAGAAGGTTACAGCTATAGCCAGATTGGGACCAAACTTGGAGTGTCTATCAACACAGTAGGATGATTGCTTAAATTAAATCAAGAATAAAGCAACTTTAATTTTGCAAAGCAATCTTGATGTCCATAGGAGAATTATTTTCATAGATTGCTTTTATAGCAGTTGATAAAACAGCTCTTGAATCTGCTATTTGATGTCATTGGTACAGATATGCACCTCTCATTCTGTACTAGCTGTCATCTGCTTTTCCTTTTGTCAATCATCAGTAAGTGTTTGGTGTCATTCAGAGGTTGTTGGTCAAATGTGATTCATCCTTGTTGATTATAAATTATTCTGTTGTTCCTCATAATTTCCATTCTGATATTAGACTGTAAGTTGGTATCTACGTTTGCTCTTGATGAGGAAAGATCAAGATATTGAAAGTATCTAATGCCTAGCTGCACTAATAAATCACAGCAATAGTAACAACAACAACAACAACAACAACAACAATAACAACAACAATAGCAGCAGAAGCAATGACACCAAACAAAAAAAGAGAGCAAAATTATTAACCCTTAATAACTGAAATACTTCAGCAAAGCAAAACAATGCAAGAAAACCTACAGCAAATACAACTGCAAATCTACAAATATATCAAGGACACAAACACTAAGTGATGTTGCAAGAATATTATCAGTCTCACATGAATAGAAAGGTTGTAAAAGACATGATGGTCATGGCAGTAGTTAAAAAGAAGGATGCTTTATCATTAGTAGAACAGAAAAGATGCAGGAAATTGACCCTCTTTTTTTTTTTTTTACAACTGCTTAGTCTGGACGGAAGGCAGTACCCATCAACCTTTTTTCAGGACCTCCAAGACTGGTGGGAGGGTGGGAGGAATGTATCCTCAGACCAGAGACCTGGTCTGAATGCTTGCAACAGAGTGGACTTCACTAAAGGCACCCAAAGGTAGCCAGGTGGTGGTGGTGTTAAACCAGGTGACAGATTAAGTCTACAACCCAAATAGGCCATGGCGGGATTTGAACTCGGAACAGAGCCGGAATAAATACTGCAAAGCATCTTATCTGATGCTCTAATGGCTGGACTGGTATTTTATGTATCTACCCCGAAAGGATGAAAAGCAAAGTTGACCGCAGTAGGATTTGAACTCAGAGCACTGTGAGCTGGAACAGATACTGCAAGGAATTCTGTCCAACATGCTAATGACTCTGCCAATTTGCTGCCATTGCCAATTCTACTATGGAATCTTTGCCTGTGAAACTTGAATATAGACCAGCACCACAGCCCATAAACATTGACATCTTATCCTGCAATAAGTGGTTCAAGTCAAGGAAAAGAAAGATGTGGCAGTAAGTGAGAAGAAAGGGGATAAAGAAGGTTGGAGAAGCTAATTAATTGGTCCTCAATACAAGGAATATTAGTGAGATAGAGGAAACAAGTAGATGAGGGGAACATGCAACTAGAACAACAACACTAACAGTGATAACCCTGCCTCAGTTCCTACAGTTGTCTGGATTAATATAAGCTTTACACTTTATTTGGTTAATGTGGTTTGAAGAATGTGATAATACTATTTTTGAAAGTCATTGCCTTCAAAGTAAAGTCAATCTTCCTGGATCCAGAAAACAAGTTGGTGGTTATGGACATGCATGTCATCTCTGTCAGTGCTTTGGGGGTGGTTACAGTTTATGCTTTAACTAAGACAAGATAACCATACTTCTACTCATAAGTGTTAGTGGGAGATTAGAATTGCATCTTAGATGTTTGCTGAGATTATGTGGAAGTGTCAGTTAAGAGGAAGGAAGGAAAGCCTCCAGAATCTACTCAGGAAATTCTCTCTGACAAACATTACATAGACCATCTCATTAGGTTATCAGATAGGTATAGGGAAACCTACCCACAGTTTATCATAGTTCATTATAAAGATAACAACTTTGTGACCTGAACGGTTAACTTAATACAGCTTTTAAACACTTCTAATTACTGGAAATCCAGAAAATTGTTTTGAAGATGGGAAACCTATCAGGACCAGATTATAGAATTAGTTAAGATCTCACAGTAGGCTTTATTAATAATTAATGGTAGACAGGACTTAAAGATAAGATTAAACAGTGGATTGTTTGGTTCAATCATATTCTAGCAATAGTTCATAGTAGATTTAAAATTAATAGGTAAACTAAATAACTAGATAATGCTGTTTTTTTTATCGCTTTGTCAGGAGGGAAGGCATTGCCCATCACCCTTTTTTCAGGGCCTCCAAGAATGGGGGAGAGATTAAGGAAGGCATCCTCAGTCTAGAGACCTAGCCCAAATGCTTGAAATAGAGTGGACTCCGCTAAAGACACCCAAGAGCCAGGTGGTGGTGTTAAATCGGGCGATGGATTAAGTCTACCAAGTAGGCCATGATGGAATTTGAACTCTGAATGCAAAGAGCCGGAACAAATACCACTCTAACAATTCCGCCAGTCCACCACCCTAGACTGGTACTTTTTTATCTACTCCAAAAGGATGGAAGGCAAAGGTGACCTCGGCGGGATTTGCACAGTGAGCTGGAACGAATACTACAAGGCATTCTGTCCAATGCACTAACAACTACATAGGATGAGGAGAATAGCTTTTGACAACTTCTTCAGTATCAAAGAGGAAGTGTGTTGTTAGAACAAGGATACATGCATTAAGACAGGAGAGCATAAAAGACTTTTGCTGGGCCCAAATGGCTGAGGCCCAAAATGGCAAAACAATCACATTATGGTTGCTATAGGATCAGAATCTAAGGGGTACATTTCTGGGATGAGATGGTTCACTCACTGAAATCTATTTTTACATGTCAGATTTGCTCAATGTGTATGGTTACTGGATCATTCTCTGGTAAGTGAGCAGTGGCATTGTTGCACTTCTGAAGAAGCACAGGAGTAATGAGATAAAATAAATAGTTTCAGGTTCATAACTTTGCTAAATGCAGAGTGAAAAACTTTAGCCAAGGTGGTAGCTAATAGTTTCCTGCTTGTCTTTGATATCTGCATAAGCATGTGTGGTTTGGAGAAGAACTATCTGAACAAATTTCCCTTCAAATGATAAGCAGTAGAAAGAGTTGAGTGTAGATCTGGCTTCAGTGGAGCTCTGATCAATTTAGATTCTTCCAAAAAGTGCTTGTATATTAAATCTTTAGTACTTGGCAGCTGTCCTGAAGGTCACTGATTTTGGTCTTGTCTTCAAATACTGTATCACCTCATTGTGCTGCAGCATCTGCTCAGTTGTCAGATTAAATGGTAACCTGTCAGAGCTATTCTGCTGGACATGTTCAGTCAGCAGATAGCAGAATGCTGTTCAGTATTTAGTTGTTGTTGTTGTTGCTGCTGTTGTTGTTGTTGTTGCCGCTGTTGATGATGTTGTTGTTGTTGTTTAGCTTCAGGTGAACCCTAATCGAGCAGAGCTATGATCAAAGACATTCCAGCCATGAGCATCCCGTCTTTTTTACAGGTCAGGAAGGGCAGGTAGTTTTCCTCTGTCTGGTGGCTATGGCGAAAGAGGTTGTATGGTGGACGAGATTGAAAGGACTGAAGACAGACACTTTCCCCTTCGGTCGAGCCCTCATCGACATTTTCAAGTTCCACTTGGAAAGGAAAGTGAGGGTGGAGAGGGAAGTGCTTCCCCCCAGTAAATTTGTTGAAAGGTAGGTGAGAGTAGCGAATATGGCCCGTGAGAATGTGCCTACTCTAAGCGTACGCCTGTAAGGTCGGAAGTGGGAAATGGAAGAGGGGGCGCCTGCTTTTCGTGCTCGTGATGTGTCGGGTGATCCAGGATCTGTGGGGTTCCTTGGTTGCCCCTGAGTGGTGCCCCCCACTTATTAGGGAATTCTGTTGTTTTATTTCAATGTTTTCTTTGTTAACTGTTTTTTACTCGATTTCATTGTTTTTGCCTGTCCTTGCCTTTTGTATCGTCCTTAATGTTTTCAGGCCCCTGTGGCCAATATAGAAATCATTATTATTATTATTATTATCATTATAGTAGTAGTAGTAGTAGTAGTTTGTGTAGCGAGTGGACGTGTTTTCGCGAGCTGCCAGGATTGTGATTTTACCAGGTGTTATTGAAGGATTTGTTCACAAGTTTTGATTACTTTACAAAGAATAAACTGTATAGAAGCAGCCACATTTTGTGGCTGACCTCAAAGATTCGCCTTTTTAAGACATTTTATTTTATTTTTGCATTCACGGAAAATTGGCGACTCGACAAACGAGAAAGCACCCCCCCCCCCAAAAAAAAAAACATTTCACAGACACGCACAACTGAAAACAATGATACATATACAGCTAAAGACACTGAAATGCCTACGGACATTTCAAATTTTTAAAATACTGCTTCGCTCGCGTGACAAGTCCTGTCGAAGCCTTAGACTTAGCCTTTTTCTCAAGGAATTTTCCTATTTGGCAGGACCATATAACGAAAGAAAAAATATGTTTGCCCGAACATTTTATAGAAGAACGTGCAAAATACAAAATAATTTATTTATGTTTTTTGAAGAACGGTGGGGGCTTCCATTTGCCATCGAAACAGCAACTGGAAGAGGCTCTCCATGATATCAGCAAAGATATTGTTTCAATTGATCACGGTAGAGCCTACGGGTCTCTATCGGTGTTTTTTAGAAGCAAAGCGACAGCCAGACAACAGGCTACAATATCAAGGCAAACATCCGGCCATACGCTCGTACCCCAGTATCTGGGTGAAAGGAATACAAAAATAACAGTTACGGGTATCGGCAACGATGTTGACCCTTAGAATGTCGTTACTTTTGTAGCACAATATGGCCGGGTGGTGAGTGCAGAGGTTAGGAAAGGCGACTTATGGTCAGGAGGGGTCACAATGGACATGTAAGTTCAAATGACGCGTGAAAACCACAAGGCCATACCGGAGCTGTGCCCAGTTGAGGGAGCAGAGACACGGGTCATGAGACTGATGGTGCAGGGCAAAAAACCAAGCTGCTATACCTGTGGCAGCAGAAACCATTTAAAGGCATTTTTCCCGGAACAAAAGAAACAAACGCAGAAGCGAACGTGTGGCGAAGGCACGAGAGTGCAGGAGATGCAGCAACAAGAGCAGCAGAACCAACAACAAGAGCAGGAGACGCAGCAGCAAGAGCAGGAGGTCCTGAAACGCACAGCACCATCAGTCACAGCTCCGGAAATGGCGGAGGAAGTCACCTCATGCCAAGTCCTAAAAGCCACTAACCAGGAAGCCTGTCTCCCGACTGCATAAACCAGCAGCACGACCCCATCATCTTGTGACGAGTTGGGAAACAGAGGAAAAAACCAAACTGCTGGAGAAAATACAAAAGGAAAAAAAAAGAAAGAAACACCAAAAGAAAGAAGCCCAGAAAAAGAGAACAACAGAAGAAGGTGAGAAAAACCTACCTCCCCCGAACAACGATAACATAGACACAACCAAAAAAAGGTGAAGAGGTTCAGCCTCCTGAGGACAACGATAACGATAACATCATGGACACAGCAAAGGAAGGTAAAGAGGTTCAGCCTCTCAAGGACCACGTTGCCATTAAAGGAGAATTAGAACCCCTACTGTTTACGGTCGTCCGAACAAAAACCTCATGGAGCTTATAGAATATATAAGGACTGATGGCCTCAGTGGTGTCCTCCTACTCACTAGAGAGGAGATAGGACCAGACTAAAAAAGACACGCTAAAGATAGATTCTTGGTAAGAATAATACAAAGTTATTATCACTTTAAAAAAGACAGACATCCAGAGGACGTAGGAATTTTATTACCCCAGCCCACACAAAAAATGTTAACAGGCAGCTTTGGCTGCACCAGTTTACAATGTGAGCAGTGGTGGGAGAGTAGGGACGTGGGGTACTCTGACCCGACCTAAACAGTGGGTGCCCACCCGTGTGTGCCCACCCGTGTGTGGGTTGCAACCCAAAAATATTTTCTGTTATTTTTACAAATATCTTGTTTTAAGTATTGTGTGTTATTTGTATACTATTTTAATTATTACATGTAATTATTTCAATGTTCACCTACATTTACACAAATCGTTAATCTACAATTGTACAATGTCTCCTACCCCTCCCTCGTTAAAAAAACAAACTTGTCCTGTTTCACCCCACATGTCTGTAAACCCGATTTGAACGTTTAATGTCTTGTATTGAATAAATGTAGATGGATGTAGGCTCTTTGTAGCTAATAAAGAAAGGATTATTATTGTTATTATTATTGTTGGTTCTTGTGGTGTAAACACGTCTTCGCTTCGGCTCTGTGAGTTTTGAAAATAATTGTTGTTTTTTTGCCCATTTAGGGATTGTTCATTGTTGAATTTTGTTGTGCATTTTGTTGTAGAGCCAACCGCCGTCCAAGTGGACTGGTTGGCTCCTTTTTTTCTCGCCCCAAAGGGGAAAATACCTCCTAAATTATTTGGCTTTCTCGTATACTTTATTTTTAAAATCTTCAAATATGGAGTCAGCTTCCCATTGCTGGCCAGCAAGAGAAGAGGGTAGGAGATGATTTAGAGAACGAAGGCGCAACACAAAACCTTCCACTCACTTTAACAACCACCAGAGATGAAAATACCCCTGCCATCATCACTATAGCTACCAGTAGCAGCGATAACAACAAAAACAACAACACCAGCAACAACAACCACAATGACAACAGCGAAAATGCAAAAAAAGAAGAGGAAATGAAAAACACGTGCGAGGAGAGAACAAACAGCAGCAGCGCTCAGTAACACGTCTAATGCTACTAGCTGCACCACCACCACCACCACCAGTATTACTACCAACAACAATAACATTCAGACTGCTATGCTAGCTAATGGATACGCAAATGCAGCGAACAGAAACAAAAATATGTCCTCCGTAACTACACCCACACTTAACTGGGTCACACACACACACACACACACACACAAAGATAGAAAAGCCTTCCGGGAGCGCCACAACAACTGTATCATAGCACCGGACACGCTTGCGCTCCCGGAAGACGATATGGAGCGAAAATAAAGGCGCACCATAACATACAAATGCGTCAATCGCAAACGAAACGAGTGGGCAACCCATTGCCTGATCAATTAGGACCTTGCCTTAAACAGGTATGGGATGCCATATGGCACATCAATAGGGGAGAAAAATTCGGAGCAGTTGTAGCTTTGTACCATACTGAAGAAGAAGCCCGCAAACTCTCCACAATTGTATGTGCTTCCGAGGAATATCTCCTCCCGCCATCTTATCTCGGGCGACGGGTAACGAAAGTTACTGTCCACAATATTTCACCTCATAATGACCCCCAGTACATAGAGATGCTGCTGAAGGAGCATGGGGAAATAGTGGAGAGTAAGTCGACATCGTTGCAGAACTGGTTGGAGGTTCGTTTAGAGTTGCAAACTCTACTCACTCCTGCGAGCTACTCAACCGTCCCCGATCGGATCGAATTAACAAAAGAGGACCAGATGCGAATTGTTGTAGAGGGACAAAAAATCCGATGTTATTTGTGTGGTAGCCCGTCAACATCACAAAGCCTTCTGTCCTCAGATGCGAGGAGTGAAATCTCTCTTGCTCCCAGCACCACAACCTCAACAAGATCAACAGTAGCAGCAGCAACACCAAGAGCAGCACACACCAACACCCAAACCAACAAGGAGAGCCTCACTCCAATTTCGGCAAGAGAATACATCCCAGGACAGCCCACCCCTACAGAACAACATCGACACCAACACAAACAACACAAACACACACACGTACGCAAAGCAATTTCACAACCCCTCCTCCTCCGACGTCTCCTCAAATGACGAGGAGCAGGAGGACAAAACTGAAGGATGGCAAGTCGTCCAAAATGCAAAAAGAAGAAAAAACAATCCATCGCCCTGACACAAAAAACGCAAAATGTAAAGGAAACGCCAAATACTCCAAAACCCAATCACCCACAAACAAAACAACCACAGCATCAAGAGCAAAAGAAACAAAACTCACAATCCAAATTACAACAACAACAAATGCCAAACATGCAACCACACCAACAACAAGAAACAAACACACAAATACAACAAAAAGAAGACACACAAACCCAACAACAACAGCAGCCAAATCTGCAGCCACACCAACCACAGGAAAACACACAAGAACAACTAACACAGGAAAAGAAACAACAAATACAACAGACAAACTTACTAACACTAAACTTTACACTACTACAAATAAAATTCACAATAGTAAAAAACAACAACAAAGAGTTAGAAGCATTCATAGCGCGGCATAGGAGCATACAAACAGGAGGGGAAGGATTTGAAGGTATCACCCATAAGGTACCACCCAATACACGTTTGCTCAGAATGCTTCTTAAACTTTACAGCACAATGAAAGCAAAGTTCCCAGATGACGTGGGAACTGCGAGAAAAATCCCCAACAAGGAGCCCCAACACGTTAGGAAGACAGGATCACCTGTCTTACCACCAGACTTAGGGTAAGTGACTGTCTCTCTCACCCCTTTCCCAACCAACGGAAAGTAGGTAGTATAAATGTACGTACGTGGCCTGGGTTCACCTTGGAAGCAAGGCCACATGCTCAACGACCTCAGGTCACTAGATATAGATATGGTAGCCTTCAGCGAGACAAGAATTTCCAAGACGCACGCACTCGCACCCATCTTTGACGATTATAAGTTGTACGCATCTCTTAGTAGACCTGGATTGGGAGGAGGAGTGGCTGTGTTGTTTCGGAAAAGCTTGGATCTCGAGATACGGCCGATATTTCTGGACCCGAACGGTAAGTTGGTGGTCCTGGACGTTGACAGCAGTGAAGGTAGTGCCTTCAGACTAGTGGCTGTCTATGCTCCGACTGGGGCAGGGCTTCCAGATTTCTTCAGGTGTCTAGAAGCTTTCTTGGGAACCTCCCACTCTTAAGTGCTAGTGGGAGACTGGAACGGCATCTTCGACGCACGCTTGGATTGTGTGGGGCTAGCCGATAGGAGAGGGGGGTGTAACACCATCACAAACCTGCTCAAACAATTCCAACTGTCTGACAGGTACCGACTGGATTTCCCGAATGTGCCAGTGTGGACATGGACCAACCGCATCGGGT
>JAOPJM010483189.1:0-17800 GCA_027124095.1 Muusoctopus leioderma | reverse complement strand
AAGCAACGCGGGCCGAAATCACCCGTCCAACCCATGCCAGCATGGAAAGCGGACGTAAAACGATGATGATGATGATAGATGCAACAGTTGTAAAACTACAAAAAACAGATCATAGTCACCACATTCCTTTCTTTTTATGAGTTTTTCCCAGCTGTTACAAACACCAGTCCCTACACCACCACTAACCGCTTCATTTATGCTGACCAGGTCAATTATTTTTATTCAAATAAACACCAAAATACACAAAGCTAGTTGAAATTGTAAGCAGGTGGAATTATTTTCAGCTGTTGCTTATTTAGGTAATTAATTTCAGTGACTTACTGTTGTTAATTATTAACTCAAGGCTGTTAATTTAAATTATACTGTAGCATTAAGTAAAACCTAGAAATAAGACAGTAGAAGAAAAATTTAGTTAAATGTTACTGTTATATTCAAACTCAGTTACTCTTTTACTGGTTTCAGTCATTTGGCTGTGGCTATACTAGAGCACCACCATGAACTTAGTATGATAAGGCAGTTAATTTGGTAGTCTACTGATTCTACCAACTCACTGCCTAATTATTAGACATGGCTCATTTGTTTATATCCTGCGTAAAACAATAGACCAGCAGATTAGCTATTCAACAGTTAAAGATCTGTGGAAAAACTACCTTACTTACAAAAATATGTAAGGGTTGGTGACAGGAAGGGCATCTGGCTGTAGTAAATTCGGCCAACCCATGCTAGCATGGAAAAATGGATATAAAAATGATGAAAAAGTTTAATAAAACATATTGTATAACTGGTCTATTTAGAAGATTAACTTTTATGACTGATTCAGAACTGATTACTGCACATCTCTGTTACTGTAGATGTTAGCATCCATTGTTCATTGTGCTTGAGCATCAGATGTGGTCATGTCTTCTGTGTACATTTTTCTTAGTTTTGTACCAGTCCAATATTGATGTTGAGGAGCTTCAGGTCACTGTTGATATTGTCTATTTAGGGTTTTCATTAAAAAAATTTCAGGAATCTATAAATTTTAGCATATTAATGTAATACCTCGTAACATTTTGTTGTTAATGATTTTCTTATTCATTTAGGGTAACAAAGCAAGTCAGGTTGAAGTTGTTTGTGACCATGGTTAAATTTGTAGGCATAAAGCCACCAATTTTAGAGGATGGAAAATGAGTTGTGATATTTATACTTTTCCTAAGAACATTAGTGATAGAACTGAAGTGAAAATTTCTCCAACCAGAAGTAGCATCCTAAACCCCCACAAATCACACCCTACCATCTGAAAAAAATGAAGGACACATTGGATAATGTAGTCTCTGGTTATGTCTGGAAATTAGAAGAAAAAAAGTAGACTGAATGGTCATGACAGGTATACTTTTGATCATAGGTCAGCTTAATCAGGGCTCACCTGGGCTAAACAACAACCACCAAATTACAGACTTCACATTCACCAAGACCTTCACACTATATCACGTACTATATTTTAGTATATTTTGGAGTCAACATGTGATGTTGAAAAAAATGATTATTTACTTTTGCAGAAGGGCAATAAATAGTTGAAATGGAGTGGGTATAGTCAGGTGAATTAAATCCAGTATATTACTGCTATTGTTTACAAATTAAAGCTAAGTCTCTCCAGGTTGGATTTTGAACTTTTTTTTAATGACCCAACCAGAGGAAACAGGGCAACAGCCATGACCTTTTCAGGACCTCCATAATTGGTAGGAAGAAGGGAGGAACATATTCTTGGACCAGAAACCTAGCCCGAATGCTTGCAATAGAGTGGGCTCTGCTAGGGTGATAGATTAAATCTACCACCCAAGAACAAGAACAGTACCTCCAACGGGCTTCCACACAGTTTCCAACTACCAAATTCCACTCACAAGACTTTGGTTAACCCGAGGCTATAGTAGTAGACACTTGCCCAAGGTGCCACTCAATGGGATCAAACCCATGTGACCAGAAACTAAATACTGTAATGCATTGGGCCTGTGGATTTGAAAATATAGAAAGGAAAAATATTGCCATCACCACTGTCATCTTGAATAGTATCAGTAGCAATAATTTCCATCGGTCATTTTCAAATATGTAATTACACATCCACAGTGCAGTAGTAATGACAAGATATGGACTACCGATCCTTCTGCTAGTGGTCCAACATCCTATCAACTCAATCATGTGACTTTTAAGATAGCCTTTAGATATTTTAAAGATATTTAAAGTAGTGCTGCTATCGAAGATAAGGACAGTCTCTGCCTAACAGAAGAGTTATTCACGAAGATAACATAGAGTACTGCTAGGAGCTGTGTAGGTCCAAATACCAACACACTAGCATATTGTAAACAGTAACAGCAAACCTGGTGATGCAAAAATAATTCAAGAAATCAGGGAAGTTGTAAACAAAGCTTAAAGCCAGGCAAAATCATCAGTGTTCATGCTGAGCTGCTGAAATCTGGTGAGAAGCTCTAAAACTTATCAAAGCTATAACGACAATCTGTCATGAAATTTAAAAATCAAAGTAGTATTTAAAAGTAATAAACCCAGTGCTTAACTGTACTACTTTGGAGAAGAAAAAATGGTAATCTACTCTCTCAGCTTTCTTTTATTCATCTCTTCCCTTCTTTCCTTTACTTTCTATTTTATTTCAAATATTTTTTTCTTCTTCCTTCCTTCCTTTTCATTTTTCAAAGAAAAATATAGTAGAAAGTAAAGTAAAAGGAATATAAGAAATTTGAGAGAGTGGAAGTGGACAAATTGCTGAAATTGTGAAACATCAGCATGATTAGTTAACAGGGTTAGGAATAGACCTTTTTCCACATATTTTGGTTTGAAAATCCATTAAGCTGATATATTTTGAAATTTCAATAAACAATAAGTTAAATACTCCAATCAATTTGGGTAAACATTCTCATCACTATTAATTAGAAATCACATAATATTTTCACTCTCATATCATGTTGCATTGTAAAGGTAGGATAGCCATGTGGATAAGGTATTAGACTATCTACTCTTAGGTTGTATGTTCCAATCAACTGCAGACATCCTTGTTTGTTCTTCATTTTCAAAGACGACCAAGACTACCTTTTAGACACTAATAGCACTTCTTAAAGAGCATCAGCAATGGAGGACACAGCTGCATGAGTGACCAGAGAATCATGACTGCTTCCACTTATACTACACCTTCCATGTCTCCTCAAGAGCAAGGAAACTATGGAAGTGGTGGTATTTCTTTGTTGCAGTTGCACATGATACTCCGGCCAACAAAAGATTCACCATCTGTTTGTGGTTCCAAGACGTTTGAGTCTTGACTTGCACTAGACTTGAATTATAGTGAGGGAGTGCTGTGCTGGACGACCAGCCTCACAATTTCATCCCTGACTTGGAAGTGTACCAGGTACACAGTGGGATGAACAGGGTGATCTACATGTCTCACCATGTTCTGAGGTACGCATTGCACAGTAACATTGCTGGATATTGCCTATTTACTTGTTGAAACTTGACTACTGATGGCTGGGTTTCCTCCATACAGTCCTCTAGAAATCTAGTCTTCACATGCATAGGGTGACAAGTCCTTAAGGAATTTCACCGAGAGTTTAAAACTTGTTGGCTACCCTCAACCTGGTTTAGCCAACCTGCCCATACCATTGCCCAGGAAGTGGTGCACTGCCAGATGCAGACAGTTCATGGAGCTGCAGGTGAGAGCTGTGTGCCAGGTGGGAGCCAGTGGCAGATAAGCTGTCCTGAAAAGGAATTGGCAGGACCTCTACCAAAGCTACTATCCCTCCTAACAGACATCCAAACAAACTTTGTATGGATGACATCAACAGTGATATTATACATTGATGCTAGTCTTCTCAGTCTTGTGTAAGTTTAACTTAATAGGCTGTCAGGTTATTAGCCAGATGGTTAAGAATTTATATCCTATAACCAGTGTAGACCCTTTGCATTAAATCAAAACCTATAACTCTCACTAGCTTAGTCCATCTATCTGAAACTGAAATATGTACCTTGAGTAAGTATAGATCACTACTGTAAACAGCAGGTGTACCTAATATTTTTTTTTTTTTTTTAAACTATATAATTGTTTTGCTGATTTGATCTTGATAGTATTGAATCCTCATGCAGAGATTAAACTCATTGAAAACTGCAGTACAATAGTGGAGGTAATGGTGGTGTTATAAGATGAAGAGCATGGTCCTTGACATCCCTTTAGATGGAAAAGATGAAGTCTGAAATTATTACAGATAATGAGTTTGAGAAACTGAAGTTCAAAGTATTGAAGTATATGCTGCTTCATGATGGCCTTCATAACAGAAGACAATTCAGTAGAAATTTTTCAAACTTTTCCGACTCCATATGTGGAAAAAAAGAAAATGAGTATAGTGTGGTGAAGTGCAAGAGTGGGTAGAGATAAGTCTGATATAGTTGTTGATTTATTTGTTAATGGAAATTACATGTGTAAAATATTCTATGTGTTGATTCTTGCTTTTTTCTTTCCAGGCAACATTGGTGCAAGAAGCTTTTAATGCTCAGCGAAGTTTCCTCGTTCAAGTATCTCGGAGCAAAAAGCCACCGAATGTAAGAAGCAGTCTGTTTGTTTATTATGATTCTTATTATTGTGCAAGCTTTATAGAGTTGAGGAAAACTCCTGGCAAGCCAAGTCTATGGTACTTGTTTAATTCCCAGTTGAGCTACTTCACTTCATTTACTCTTCATACAAGCAATGTTTCACTGTAGTCAATAGCTTGGACTGGGATGGGTTCCACAAGGCTCACTTGCCCTAGACGCACTATGTGAAGATGATGTTTGTGATAGTGACCCAACAACCCATTAAGACTTACAGAATGATTTCATGCTGTTATTATTGTAGTTGAAAGTGGTGAGTGGGCAGAGACAAATTAAATACCTGATGGCATTTAATTTGTCCCTCTATTATTAGTCTTTTCCCTCTACATTCTGAATTCAAATTCCACTAGTGTATAGACACTAGTGGAATTTGAATTACCAGTAATATTCCGGGATTGCCTATACCTTCTTCTCACACCAAAATTGGCTTTGTGTATGTTGTTGAAGTTAATAAGTTGACAGAAACAGTAAATGCTTTATTTTATCTCACCAGTGAGGCCTAACATCCTCAGATCTGATCTCACAAATTCCACTTATGTCTACCTTCATCAGCTTCTGCCTTGAATTCCTTCTACTGTCTGTACATGCTACTTTTTCATGTAGCGATCATCATATATTCACATCACATGTGCATACCAGTTCAATCATCTCTCCTACATACACTAGATGATGCCTCTGATGCCCAGCCATATTCTCAGCTCAGTTGTACTCCACCTTTCATGAAAGTTAACATTGTACTACCCATTTCTCACTACCATACAGCATCACACTTCTAACACCTGCTTCATACAGTCTGTCTTTTTCACAGAAAAGGTTTCTTTTCTTTCTTTGAGAAAATCTTTGTTGTCAAAAGAAGCAATAAGTCCCAGAAATTCTTCCATCCCTTCCTTACTCTAGTAACTATGCTTTCACTACAGCCACTTCTGGCATTAATAAAAGCCACCTTGAAAACAAAAACTATCATATCTAATGAGCAACAATTCCCTGACTTTCTTACTCTCGCTGTTAGACTTTCTCTACAATCACCTGCAGTATTAATTAGAATGCTTAGCTAACAAAAACGATCGACCACCTCTGGTGAACCAACTTGTTAGTTCATGGATTTCATTTCATGTTTGCTTCTATGGCTAACTATTCTAACACATGATGAAGTTAATGTAAATAATCAGTAAATGTGGTACTACTTTAGCAATAACTCATCTTAAAAGTGTAAACTGTGAAAATAACATTTCTGAATTTCTTACATGACTCTCTCAAACATTGTTTTTTTTTTTTAATTCTCAGGACCAAATGTCCAATCTTTTGAACCCAACAAGCTCCAAACTTCAAGCTATCCAGGTAAGTTATTTTCATATATTGATCTTGGGAATGGTGTGAAGATGGAAGGCATGAAAACGTTTTGTTACTTTGGAGATATGTTGAATGGAGAGGGTGTACCAGACTCCACAACAGTATCTAGAGTGAGGTGTGCATGGAAGAAGTTCCGGGAACTGGGTGGTGTGCTAATGAGGAGGGGAGTGTCACTGAAACTGAAGGGAAAGGTGTATGCTGCATGTGTGAGAAGTGCCATGATTTATGGGAGAGAGGCATCGGTGATGAACGTGGAGCAGCGGAGAAGGCTGGAAAGAACGGAAAGGAGAATGGTCCGGTGGATGAGTGGAGTATCACCGAGAGAGAGGAAGACAAATAATGAATTGCAGAGGATGATGGAAATAGAACCAGTGATGAATGTTGTGAATAGAAATAGAATGAGAAGGTTAGGTCATGTGTTGAGGAAAGATGAAAGTGACTGGGTAAGTGGAGTGATGGAAATGAATGTGGAAGGAAGTAGAGGAAGGGGAAGACAAAGAGGAGATGGCTAAAGATGATGGAGGAGGAAATGAAAGCCAGGGGTTTGGTGAGGGGGAAGCAGGTGATAGGGAAAAATGAAGAAGCTTGTCATGGGGCCCGCAGGGCTAATCCCAGCTTTAGCAGGGAAGATGGCCTTAAAATGCAAAGAGCGAGACAATCCATTGTAGACGGTATAATGGGTAGACTTCCACTCAGAATTCTGATCCTGATATTTTGGTTCATATTTGGTTACACATTCCCGGAATAAAAACTAGAATCTGAGGAAACTAGTGGTGGTCTGTGTTGGCAAAAATTATTTAGTAAAGCCTGCAAATTTGGAGCCAGTAGACTCTGCTAAAAGGCACATATGGGCTAGGTGGTGTGTTAAATAAGGTGACAGATTAGGTCTACCATTCAACTTTACCATTTGTACATTGAAGTATCAATGTTATAGGGTTGATAACATAAGGTGTGTTGTACTGGTATTATAAGGTCTAATTAATGAATCAAACAACCTTTTCTGGATTTAGGAAATTACTGGCATGCAGATACATACACACATGGTAATTATCAAAATCACCGTTCATCATCATTTGTTGTTTTTATGCCCGCTTTTCCTAGAATGGGTTGGACGAGTTTTTTTGGAGCTGTATTCTGTGGCCAGATGACCTTCATCTTGCCAACCTATACTTAATTTTTAAGTAAGTTAGTTATTCCACCAATCTTCACCTGTCGAACCACTAATCTGTGGGACATAAACAACATGTACCGGTAGCCTAAGAGATGTCAACAATGAAGACTTTGGGAAGAGACACACATATATGTACACACACATACATACATAAATACATATCATCATCATCATCGTTTTTACGTTCGTGTTTCCATGCTAGCATGGGCTGGACGGAGATTTTTTGAGGCAGCATTTTATGGTCAGATGCCCTTCCTGTCACCAACCATACTGATTTTAAATATGGGAATCATACCACCAAACTACCAAATGGCAGGGCATTTCGTTTTATGGAGATGTAAACAAACGCCATCGGCCAATTTCAGTGATAAACAGTATCAAGCAATACACACACACACACACACACACACACGCACACATATATATATGTATACATATATATATATACACACACACGACAGGCTTCTACGCAGTTTCTGTTTACCAATTTCACACACAAGGCATTGATTGGTCAGCTCAAAGCTATAGTAGAAGGCACTTTCCAAAGGTGCCATGCAGTGTGATAGATCCTGGAATAACGTGGATATGAAGCAAACTTCTTAACCACACAGCCAAAATGTCAAGGAAAATTCCAGACCATATTCCTTATAGAATATTTGCATCAGTTATTAAATATTATTAATACAAGATTAATAGTTAGATTTCAAATCTATCATATATAGTTTATATTATAAAATTTTGTCATACTCAAATTTTTTTTTTAAATTTTAGAAAAAAACAAAAAAATGTAAAAGTTAATTGACTTTTGAATGAGATTAAACTAAAAGCACATCTCTCCTGATGTACTGACTTAATGTTTCTAATAATCTTAAATAAAAAGAAACATTAAAAATTCTTAGTTTCCATTTCATAGCCGGTAGATGATTAGTTCTTTATGTTTAGAACTTAACAAAAAAGAGAAATATATTGAAGACAGTACTATGAAATATAATCTACTACTATTTGAATAAAAGTTTTTGGATTTGTTTTCTCAGTAGTATATATAGACAATATTCTTCTTTCAATATAATGCTTACAGCTTTAATGAATAAGGAGAGAGAGAAAAAAAGGAAATGTTCATTCATTTCTTAAAGAACTTTTAAAGAAACCCCAAATATATTTGATTGCACCTGATTTTGTCAAGTTGTGAGGATTTAATTTTCCATCAGCTATCGAACATCCTGCTTGAGGTATTAAGTATTACAAAGGTTTTTTTTTCATATTTTGTAAAAAAAACAAAAAAAATTATTTAGCAACAATATATAAAAATGTGTTTGTATTTTGTTGATTTTTACTTCTTGTAATTAATGAAAATTAATCTAGACAAATGAATTTGTTGAAAATGCCTTTAAACTATTTATGGTGTGTGCACTAATAAAAATATAAGTATGATATAACCATAAATTTCTGTGTGTGTGTTGTTCAATTGTAGATATACAATTCAAAATGATAGCATACTTACATATGAATGATACTTCTGAATGCATGTGTTTGCATATCAATGCATATATGAATATATACACACTTCTCTTTGAACGAAAGGTTATGTGCAAATGTTTGCATGTAGATATTTGAAGCTAGTAGATATTACAGAAAAAGTTGTATAGGTATAAATAATATACAAATATGGAACTTCAATGGAGCTGAATCACACACACACACACACACACACGCACACACACATTTCTGTGTATGTCTGTGTGTTAATTGGAAATATTCTTTGAGCAATCTATACATTATTTAGCAGCAAATTATCATCATTGAATTTTTTAATTAACAATGAACTGAGACTTGGTGTAAAATTTCAACAATCTCCATAATAAATGGAAACAATAGTCAAATGCAAAGATTAAGTAAAAATGAGTTAAAGAATTATACTTGAAAAAAAGAAAGTAATTATCACTTTAAACTTAAAACAAAACATTTCTCCAAAAATATATCTGTATCCACAAGGAGTATTTGAAATTTCTCATTAACCCTTTTGATACCAACCCGCCTTAAACCAACCCTGTTTCTGTGATGAAAAAAAACACTTGTTTTAAAGTGTTTGTATTTAAATTTGAACCTTCCAGTATAATTTTATGTAAGAACTTTTTGTTAAGTTATGTTCTAAACACCAACTTAATTACAAGAAAGTTAGTTATTTTACAAAATTCCTCCAAATTCTTGATTATTTTCAAAATTAATTGAAAATCATAGGCAGTGTATTTCATTAGAAATATGGTAACGAAAAAGTTAAGAAGCTTAATTATATTAGATCCAGGTCATTTTACATAGGCACCACACAATGCTGTGAGCATATGGATTCAGGTCAGTTTACATAGGTACCACACAATGCTATGAGTGAATGGATCCAGGTATATTCGACCTGCTACCATCTACCAATAACCAGCATGTACCGACCATTATATCTCTCCCTTTACTCCCTCCCCAATCATCCTATCAATACTCCCCCACCACCACACCCATACTCATACCCACCCTTCTTGCCCTCTGGGTCATCCCTTCACTTCTATTCACACTGTCAGTCATGTTTGCCTTGAAAGAACGGAGACTACATAGAGAGGATTTTTTGAATTGTAGGAGACACGGCAACCTCTCTAGAGTTGGTGCCACCATAAAATGCATTCGGTACACTCTGTAAAGTGGTTGGCAATCGAAGGGAGGCAACATAGGGTAGAGATGATCCTATAGACATGTCAAGGATATGTCAAACTCTCTAGTGCTGGTGCCACAATAAAATGCACCCAATACTCTCTGTACAGTGGGTGATGCTAGGAAGGGTGTTCAGCCATAGAAACCAAGCCAAAAATGAACGTATGAGTAAGATGTGGTCCCTCAATCCTTCTAGGAGGCTGGTAACTTTGAATAAGATCTGACCCAGATCATAATGACCCATCCAACCCATGGCAGCATAGAAATGGCATCTACAACAAAGACAATGTATATATATATGTATATATCATCATCATCATCATCATCATCGTTGTTTTACGTCCGTTTTCCATGCTGGAATGGGTTGGACGGGTGATTTCGGCCCGCATCGATTTCTCATTGGAGTCACCACTCTCCCAGACGGGTCGGCGGCCCACGTCTTGCTCGTGTTTCATTTGGCATGGTTTCTACGGCTGGATGCCCTTCCTATCACCGGACCACTTTACAGAGTGTACTGGGTGCGTTTTATCGTGACACCGACACTAGAAAATATATATAGCTGCAAGCATGGCTGTGTGGTGAAAAGTTCGCTTCATAACCACATGGTCCCGGATTCTACCCCACTGCGTGGCACCTTGCGCAAGTGTCTTCTGCTATAGCTTCGGGCCGCCCATTGCCTTGTGAGAGAAATCGGCAGACGGAAACTGTATAAAAGCCTATCGTGTGTGTGTGTGTGTGTGTGTGTGTGCATGCATGCATGCGTGTGTGTGTGTGTGCATGCATGTGTGTGTGCGTGCGTGTAGTTTTGCATATGTCACCACGAAGTCTTCATTGTTGAATTCGCTTAGCTACTGGTGATCGTTTGTTTACATCCCGTGTATGACAATCGGCCAGCAGATTAGCTATTCAACGGTTAAAAGATTCGTGGAAAAACTACCTTATTTACAAAAATATGTAAGGGTTGGCAACAAGAAGGGCATCCAGCTGTAAAATACTGCTCCAAAAACAAAAATTCGTCCAACCCATGCCAGCATGGAAAAACGGATGTAAAAACGATGATGATGGTGTGTGTGTGTGTGTGTGAAAAACAAGTTATAAACATTGGATTTTCAGTTATCTAAACAACATCAACATTATAAACAAGAAGAACAACAACTTCTGCTTCACTGGTACTTATTTTATAGAGCACGGAAGGTTGAAAGGCAAAGTCGACCTCGGCGGGATTTGAACTCTGAACGTAAAGAGCCGTAAGTAAATACTGCAAATCATTTAGTTACGAAGAAGAAGAAGAAAAAACAGAAGAAGAAGAAAAAAACGAAACATAAGAAAAAAAACAGAAGAAGAAGAAAAAGAAGAAGTTCTTTTATTGGCCATAAGGGCCCAACAATTTTGTGGACAGTAGAAGGACGAAATACAATGCAGTGGGCGTTTACATCAAGTAAAGAAATGGCGAAATTAAAAATAAAAACAATAGATAATAATACAATGTCAACAAGAAAAGGTTCCTCAGAGGGGAGTGGAAACCACCTAGAATAATTTTAGGGAAATTACTCTGACGCATCAAAGACAAAAGTCCCTACCCTAGTTTCTTGCCACCTGTATACAGTCACATAATTAAAGTAGGTACATTTAGTCATGTCAATCACGCTGCTCTCACCTACCTTTCGTAAAACACACTGGAAGGCTGCACCTTCCACATTACGCTCACCTTTTTCAAGTGGTGCTTGAAGAAGTTGAGAGCTTGGCCAGAAAGTATAAGCCCTGTCCTCAAATCTTTTAACCACATCCACCACATACGTTCCTTCGCCATAGCCACCATGATCTCGTCGCTCATACCCACCACTAATCCTTTGTAGAATACGAGGGTTGATTTTCCGCTAACCGTATTACCTAGCTGATAGAGTGCAGTGGGCTGCTGGAAACATTTCAGATGCCGAACACCCAACCTTGGTTGGATGTTTGGCATCTGAAATGTTTCCAGAACTGCAGTTTGATCAAAGAGACGAGCTGTGAAAAAAACGTGTTGCACGAACGGCGACATACTTCTGTTCAGTGTCTTCGTCGTAGGAATCTCCGCAGCTGTGTCAGCCTCAGCGCGTGCCTGTGCATCATCAGTGACGGGATCCCCAGACTCCTACGAAGTGGGTGTTGGCAGTAGATGGATCTTCTGACCAGCGGAATCTGTCCTACAAAAAGTGAAAGAGCAGACGCTCCAGCCAAGTCAGGTGTTTCCAGGAACAAGGTACGATGTTCAGGCAGAAGTACACCACCGAAGCGATGTAAGTATTAACCACCTCCTACCAACCTTTCAGGGACAGTTTCCTCTCAGCCCATTTCTGAGTGAGACTGGCCACCCTGCTCGCAATCTTCACCTTCTCGACAGAATCCACAAGCTTTGAACCGATTCACATTGATAAGCACCCCACCAAAGCGACATCTATTCCTGACCCACTCTACGATATATCACATGAAGTGGAGGTTTCGTGGATAGATCTTCCGGGGACCGCGCAAGTTTTCACATATCCAACTGCAATACCAACGACAAGGCTTTCTTGGCGAGAACCTTTGTCAAAATCTTCAATTTTGTGCTTAGCAGCGTTATAGGTTTAAATTTGTTTATCGCTTTCCCCTTATTCAGATCCTTCCTCAGCAACGTCCCCACTCTCCGGCTCACACGATTGGAAATGCTACCGGTTTACTGCCAGCTGCAGTTGGCATGTGTCAAGGCAGTAACGAACAAGTTTGGCATGTAGCAATAAAACTCGTAGGACAGACCATCAAATCTCGACTATCTGCTTCTCGCACAGCTGCTCAAAACGTCTGCCACTTCTACTGAAAACAGCTTTTCGCAGCACTCCACGTCTTCAGTCGAGTCTCCACAAACTGTTCAGGTAGGAATCGAAGTTTACCGTCTCCAGTGTGTTACTCCCCATGAACAGTTCGGCAAAGTACTGCAGGAAAACAGCACACATCTACTTGGAATCGGATAGCACGCGCCCGCTGCGGTCCGTCAGGGATCGAAATGTGGTTTTGTTGTCACACTGTGCTTCTACCACCCGGACCTATCAAATAGCTTCCGTGCCCTCGTTCTTCAGCGCACCGCCCTAGCACAAACAACGCATCCTTCGTATTTCGCGTCGAGGAAGTGGTCAAGGGCTATTCTCTGCTAAAGTAGTTCGTTTCCTATAACCGTGTCCCTATCTACTGGTCTCGTTTAAGTTGACCGTACAGACCACTAAATTGTGGTCCCTGCAGCCAACAACCTGAGATTGTGGTTAACCAATCGACTAACCTAACGAAATTTCTAAGGACGACTTGGATGACACTTTGTGGTTTATCCAAGTCCATATTGACGCATTAGGGAAATCGAGTCATACCTGTCAGTTAAAACTGTCTGAGAAGGTTTGCGAGGCTTTTGCACCCCCTCTTCTATTGGCTATCTCCACACAATCCTTGCGTGCGTCCAAGATACCATTCCAATCGCCAACTAATACTAATGAGTGAAATGCTCCTAAGAATGTTTCTAGACATCAAAAGAAATCCGGCCGTTCAGCTTCTATCGGGGCGTAAACAGTCACTAGTCTGAAGGTATCACCGGTTCTTTCACTGCTGTTCACGTTCAGGAACCTTTGGTGTAGCTAGAGGAGGGGGGGGGCATGGGTTTGACCGCTTCCCCCCATAGCACATTTTTCAAAAGTGACGCCGTTTTAATTTTTAACTCATATGTTCGCTTATGCAAAGGAAGTTAAACCCCATTATTTTTTTAAGGTAGTTTTTTTAATACTTTATCGAATGGCCTTGGAAGAACTTTCTGGATTCATTACTTTATTCGACCAGCCTCCCGGTGTTTTGAACTGTGTGTCCAGTCTCCTATGATGCGTTGGTGGCCGCTGGCATCTGCGGACCAAAACAAACTGTGACAACACAACTTCCTCTCTGACGCTAGATGATCGCATGATGTTTCATCCTTTTCATGTCACAAGTCATAATTCCAGATAAATGAAAGTTTCATATATAATGACACTATTACTGAAATGTGAAATTGATTGGTGTAGAATACAATTATGTATATTATATCTAATGAAATATTTCGCGCAATATAAGAGAAATGATCGTATATTTACGCAACTCGTTTGTTGATAACTGAAAGTCAAGCATAAACTAGGGATCATTGCCAAAAATAAAATTATTATAGTATATTCTTGTCACGCACTGATACTGTCTTTGTGGCATAAACAAACATAATTGCTTCATGAACTTCTTGTACAACACAGCTACCTCATAAAACATCTGCAGAGAGTTTACGAACATAGGCCACTATCCATTATATATTGCAAAGGCAGGTTTAAGTTGCTTTTTCGTCTTATTATGAGGGTGTTTATCATGTCTATTAACATTGCTTGGAAAAACTATCATGGATTTTTTCTGATAAGGAATGCCATGGAGAAAAACGGAAAAAAGATGAAACTATCTGCGTGGGATAGAAAGATGAAAAAAGGTTGCAAAAACCCCCCCAAAATACGTAAAAATATCAGATATTGGATTGGTACATTTCATTCAGCAAGTACACGCTATCCACTGCGCCAGAGATGGCACTCTCTGAAGACTTGCTACCTATTTTCAGTGCATGGAATGCAGACTGCCCATGTCGTTAGGGTTGCACCCGAGGTGAAGCCCTCTAAAGACTTTCTAGTACCTGCTTTCGGCCAAGAGGTTGGTGACAGTACCCTAGTTGCTACGGATACTCAGGCGGTGGAAGTGGAGCCCATAAAAAACGTGACCACTTCAACATACTATCGTCCAGAGGACGAAGATGACACAGTAAGACTATGTACGATCATTGCCACTCATACGGAATACCCAACAGTTTGTGAAACACCTGTAACACCTGATCTCGTACGTGCTCTTTTTGAGTGGAGCCTTGTCAGCCAAGTCTTAAAGATAATTTTGACAGTTTTACAAAAGATGAAGCTGGACGTCATTTCAATGCAACTTGGTACACGAAACAAGTTAAAAGTGGTTGTGAAATAAATAGAAAGTGGTTGTGAAATAAATAGACACTGGTTGGTTTACTCACCAAGAGTAAACACTTTGTTTTGCTTGTTGCCTTTTTTGCAAATCGGTTGAATGGTTGAAATGATCCAAAAATTAGTTGCAAGACTTTTGTTAAAGGTAGACACAAAATTGAAAAATATGAAAAAAGTGAAAATCGCAAAAAAGCGAAGAAAGATCTTTTCCTTTGTAAATTTCGTTTGTTCAACGACAGAACCCTCTTGGTTGGCCTTGTAACAGCGGAGAGTAAAAATATAGAGAAAGATAGGGTGATTTTAAATCGTATTATAGATGCGGTTCTCTATATTGTGAAAACAGGGATAAGCATTCCGTAGCCATCGCGAGTATCAAGGTTTAGGTTCCTCAAGTATAAATGAAGACAATTTTTTTTTTGAGGGGGGGGGGGGGGGTTATTAAAGTGTTTACCAAAAATAATACATTACTAGAGCAACATTTACTACTGAGTGATCGAAATGCAACATATCTCAGCACTGACATACAAAATGACTTGATACAGTCCTTATCAGTCCAGGTTTTATCAATGATAGAAGCTGAAATCAAGGTGGCTACGTAGTTTGCAATAATTGTTGACTCTACTATTGACTTCAGTAAGGACTGATCAACTTTCTTTAACTTTGCAATATGTAACAGTAAACGGTGAGGCAGTGGAACGGTTTATACAATTCAGCAAATTATCTGGAGCAAGGATTGAAGATGTTTTTAACATTCTCCTTCCAGCAATCAAACATTTTGGGCTGTGTGCTACGGTCAGTTTTACAGTGAAGCATGCACCATGACGGCTGAAATATCTGGTCTCCAAACAAAGGCTAAAGAAGTTGCTCCAAATGCATTCGTATAGATTGTTGCGCACAGAATTTAAATTTGGTTTTAATTGGTGCAATAAGCTCCAATATTCAAACCAAGTTGTTTTTTGGAACTCTAGAAAATGCCTATACCTTTTTTCCTGGCAGTTTACCTCATCTTTCAGTACTAAAAAGGAGAACAACACAATCAATAATAGATCTTTCGCACTGACTCTAAAGAAACTTTGTGATCCTAGATGGACGTCCAGAAAGTCAGCTGGAGAGGTAATCTGACGGAATTTACCAACACAAGCAGTTGCTCTACAAATAATCCTGGATGGTGAGATAAAAGATTGTACTGCTAAACAGCTCACCGAGTATACTGGAAACACTCAGTACTTATGAATTCTTAGTTGTTCTTATATTCTAGAGTAAAGTGCCAGACAATGCTTTCAATTTATCCACATACTTACAGAAAAGTAGTCTAAATCTGGTCACGGCTTCTGATTTGATTCAGTTTTTTTTTAAAGATATGAAAAACACGCGAAATGAATATGAATCTCAATTCAAACAGATTGAGAATGAAGCAACCGAGTTGGCTCGAAAATGTGATACTAATACGAAATATAAGCAGTACAGAAAACATAAAAAGGACATGACATTGTAGAGGTTGAAGGAATATTTGATGCCTGAAAGAAATTCATAGTTGAATCCTACTTAGTGTCCTTATATTCTGTTATAAATAACACCGGTAAAAGATTTGAGCGTTTAAAAATGTAGCTTCCAAATTTAGTGCTTTAGATCCAAACAATTTTTAAAACGCAGATAATGTGAACAAATTAGAATTTTAGCAGACACGTATTTACACATCAACGACAGCCAAACTGAAATCGTACAAGAGTTTCTTTCATTCAAAGACCTATACAAAGAGATAATATGCACTAGCAGTATGGCAAATTCAAGTGTCAAGTAACTGACCATCAGTAATGTGCATAAATTCATGATCGTCAATGACAGTGTTCCATTTATCTAACCTGTCCACATTGTACCACATTTTTCTAACCTTACCAATAATTAGTGCAGTTGCAGAACGATTCTTTAACCGGCTCAGGTGCATAACATCATACTTTTGTTCTACAATGGGCGGTGATAGATGGTCATGGTTAGCTTTGCTCTCCATTGAAAGATAGTTGGCCACTGAGGTGGATTATAATAAAGTAATAAATAATGTTGTAGTTGCAATAATTATATACGATATTTACGATAATTATATAAGTTCCCAACACTAAGTTCAAATCTTCGTACGTCTGTTATAACAGGGTATCGTGATTCACCCACGTTATCCACATGGCACACCATAAAAACTGTCCCGTATATCGAACTGGTAGTCACCGCAAATAGACCTGACCATGTGCAAGTATGCAAAAGGCATGCAACGCCATAACAGCATTAGCATAACTATGATATCACGGACTGGGTTGATAATGTGCAGATTTCTGTATTTATTAGAAATAGATTCCAATAATTTTTATTAAAAACAGAGTAAATAGTTAATCCAAACAATATACGATGATATTCAAAGTGTAGTAGAAATATGGAGTGTATAAGATGTACTTGAACTATTATTTGGTATCAATATCAAAAGCCAATGGTAATATAAGTTAACACAACATTGGAAGAATGAAGCCTAGACAAAAGAGGCTGTTGTAGTTGCTATATATATTTTTCATATTGCTTCGTTCTGTTTTCATTTAATGTTTAAAATGTAAAATAATTAAATAACACCTTTTGTTTTGATTTTGTATGATCTTATCGCAAAATGTTTTTTATTGTTTTGTTATTAAATACAAAATAACAGTTATGTACTTCCTTTAAAACTGCATTTTCCTCATATTTTGATTTTAAAAACAAATAGAAAATAAAAATTATGTACTTCCTTTAAAATTATATTTCCCTATTACAAAATAAAAATGTAGAATGGTTTTTAAATTATTTAGGACGTGTTTTATCGGCTTGTAGCGATTACCTAAATGTAGCGATTACCTAACTTCCCTCAAGTTAACTTCTTCCATTAATGCGTAGGCGGCTTCCACTTTCATTGCGAAGC
>JAOPJM010482980.1:0-10932 GCA_027124095.1 Muusoctopus leioderma | reverse complement strand
ATTTGCGGCCCAAATAAAATATTTTAAGTGTCAATGCGGCCCACTGTACGAAAAGGTTGGACATCCCTGCCCTAACCCCAACCCATAACCCTAACCCTAATGAGATCTTTTGATTAAGAAAAAGTTTATTTACAGTTGTCTTAAGAAAGATATTTAGCTGAAAACATTTTGCTTAAAAATCTACATGGTGCCGTGTGCAAAAAGAAAACAATGTCGCTGTCTGCTGTCCATCAGATTGTCAACAAGGTGTTACGGTAATGGAGGCTTCTCATTGGCTAAAATGACCCACATTTCAATCTTTAAATGTTCGTAACTTTTTTATTATTAATTTGTCCAAAACCTGAATGTGATTTTCGTAATTAGCATGCAAAAGTACATCTATGATGAATTTTTCAAAACAATCGGTCTACTTAACTCTAGAAGAAAAGATCCCATATGTGAGACTCTATGGGTATTTAGTATGCAGAACACTCCCCTGATATACTTACTTCGGCCATATTATTTATATTCGTGTAACAACATTGTGTGTAATGGAGATACAACAGAAATATGAGTTATTGAAGACATGAGAAATATATTTCTCGTTATAGAAATGTCGCCAGTAACGACGCCCGACAAGATAAATAATGTGAAAGAAACACAGCAGTCAGTTCGTAAATGTGTGTGTCCATGTGTTACTGAAGGAAGAGAGGGTGGTAGAGTGACAGAAAAATGTTAGGCAAGTTGAAATGTCAACATTCATTGTTCAAGGTTGCGGCGAGCTGCCTTCATCTCTACTGACCACTGTTCAGTAGTTGCAGTGAGCGGCCTAAATCTCCATAACAACTCTATCGCTTGTTAATAATAGCACTTATATAAAGGCAGATTTGGTAAAGCGCGAGGAAATGAAATTATTGTTGAGTTAACAATTCCGCAAATTCACCAATTTAATTGGTCAGCCCATTGCTGATGTCATCTGTCCATTTGACGAGTTTTCTAGGGATTCGAATGGTCAGCCTTTTGCTGACGTCATCAGTCTATTTGACGAGTTTTTAGGGATTCGAATGATCAGTTATTTGATGACGTCATCAGCCACTGAAAAGTCCGGCTTTTGTTTACCGTAATTTTCATGATTGACAACAGCAAATTCGGTTTCAAATCTCAGACAGGGATCTGCTACATTACTCCCACTGTAGAGAGTTGGTTACAAAACAAAACAACGAGCGAAATCAGGATACAAGTGTAATCGCGACGAAGAAACAGAATTTGTTATCCTAATTACTGAACTGGACATAGCGAGATGGCCAATGTATTCGCCGACCAGATATTGTTCTTGTCACTGGAGCAGATGTGGGGGTATTAGTAGAAGAATGTGCGGTGTTGTTGGATCAGTTTGGTCAGGCGGTAAGGTGGATGTTGCTTTGGATTCAAGGTGAACCTTCTTTAGGAGGTCGATGAGTCTTTTTTACCGTTAATATCCAGGAAGAAGTACTTGGGTGTTCTGCTGAGAACTTTGAAAGGTCCCAAATATGGTGGTTGAAGTGGAGCTCGAATAGCATCGTTCCGAACGAAAATATGTGTCTATTGTTGAATATCAGATGGAAAGTGGGTAGCGATATTCTGAGAATGATGAGCAACGGATGGCAGACTTGACATGTAGTTCCGCAGACGATGAATATAGTTCGTTGGATCTGGGTAATCCTGAGGAGAAACAGGGGCGATCATTTGCCCAGGTAATGTCAGTGTTGTGCCATACACAAGTTTGGCTGGTGTAGAACCAATTCTTTCTTTGATGGTGGAATGAATTCCAAGAAGGATTAGAGGCAGGTATTCCAGCCAGTTGCTGTTGCTGTGGTAAGCTCTGAGAGCGGATTTCAATTTTCGGTGGAATCGTTCCACCATGCCGTTGGCTGCAGGATATTAGGCAGTTGTGGAAGATTGTTTACAACCTAGGAAACGTGTCAATTCTGTGAAAAGTTTGATTCGAACTGACATCCTCTGTTGTGATTGTAGCAGGTGTGCCAAAACGTGAAATCCAGTGTTGAACTAGAGCTTTAGCAATAGTTTCTGCTGTGGTATCTCACAGAGGTATGGCTTCAGGCCATCGAGAAAATCGATCCACACAGGTCAAGAGGTGTGTGCAATTCTGAGATGGTGGCAGTGGTCCGACGATGTCAATATGCACGTGTTGAAAACGTGCATCATGTGTTGAGAAAGTTCCCAACTCTTGGCAAGGGACGTAACTTTTGGCCCATTCCCTGACATCTTTGTTGATACCAGCCCACACAAAACGGGCTGATATCAACTTCGGGTGAAGTTGGCACCAGGATAAGGAAATAAATAGAGAAGTGCAGTAAGAGGCATAAGTCCTTTGAAAGATCCAGCTCTTGCTTACAGTAATTTTTGTGATTGAAAACCAGAGATTTGGTTTCGAATCTGAGGCAGAGATCTGCTACAACGACTTTGTAATTTCTTTGTGATAAGATTATTCTACACCATGTACGCATCCAAGACGTCTTAAAGATGTCAATCGTTCTATTCCTCAAATTTAATAACCGTTTCAATGCACTTTTCTGCAGTAGCCCAAGATATCGTTTCATCAACTTTGTCGTCTTCACCAGATTCTTCTGAATAAATCACTTCTATCTTCTTGTAGTGTATTTTGTAATTTATGAAGTTAAATTAACACACCATCTTCGTAGTCGTGGCGAAATAAGTTATGCTAGCTTTACTTGTATAGTTCCATAATTAATGTTTTTAAATAACGTGGCAGTTTTTTTCAGATTTGATTTTTTCTTTTTTTAATAAAATCTTTTTTTGTCTTATCAGCAATTTCTACTATTCACGACAATTATTCAAATATCAGCAATTTCTACAATTTCCCGACAATTTATTCAACAAAATCCATTCAGCGATATTTCGTTTTGGTATCCTACAAGTGAAACCCCTGGACTCGGCAGAGAACGGTATTTGCCGGGTGTGTTTGGCAAATCTCGGCAATGAAATTGTTTATGTAATGGAAAGATGGCTGCCCGTGTGAGAATTGTAGACAGCATCATTAACACTGATGAGCTGACTGAAAGAAATTACGTCGTACGGGATATTAATAATAGCACGATGAACATTGAAAGTACAATTAACTTTCTTGCATAGTTGATATTAATTCATAATTCAGCCATATGCTGTAATGAACAAATACATTTAGTGAATCGCCCCACAAAAACCGATGGAAAATCTTAGAGGTATTGTGTATGCAAGCATTATCAAAGCATTAGACAAAATTCTTTTTTCTTTGGGTCTCATATCCCACTGCCTTGCCTTGTAGAGCTTCAATATGTTGTTATGGAGCAGGTCGGTGTCAGTACAGAAGCAATAGTTAACTGGTATAACTATTTCAGAGATGTATGTGTTTGGTGTATCAACCATCCTGTACAGCTTGGTGGAGACGGTGTAATCGTTGAGATAGACGAATCAAAGTTTATGCACTGCAAATACCATCATGGTCATTATACAGAGGGCCACTGGGTTCTAGGTATGGTGGAACGCAAAAGCCTTAGGTGTGTCCTTGTGCCTGTCCCTGACAGAAATGCGGCAACATTATTACCAATGATCGTTGGTCATGTGTTGCCAGGGACCCGCACTGTAACTGATCGCTGACGGGCCTATCAAGAGTTGCCAAATCACGATATGGTGAATCACAGTGTTAGTTTCATAGATCGAAGAGATCGATCGATACACAGGAACACGGTCGAAGGTGCTTGGGCTAACATTAAAAGCAAGTACCGTGCCATGCATGGCACTTCAGACGGTTTATTTAAAACACACTTGGAGTTCACTTGGAGGCAAGCACACAAAAGAAACGTCTTCGGAAAATTTGTGAAACTCATCAGACAGTATTATTCTGTCTAATTCCTAAATTTTATTTCATTAATTAAGAAAAAAAAAAAAAAAAATCACATTATTTAACAAAAAAAAAATGATCACACTGTATTATCCTTTATTATCCCTTTTTTAGTTCATTATTTAACTGTATTATCCTATGAAACTCATCAGACATGTTATCCTGTCTAATTCCTAAATTTTATTTCATTATTTAAAAAAAGAAAAGTCACTGTATCATCCTGTGTTAATTGCCATTTTTTAGTTCATTATTTTTTTTTTTTAATTTATTATAAATCAAAATCATTCTACAAAAAATCAGATTTTACAATTATCAATTTGTTGCATCAGGTATCTATCACTTTCATTTTCATTTCAATACATAAACAATTTCATTGCAGAGATTTGCTGCACACGCCTAGCAAATGACGATCTCTGCCGAGTTCAGTGGTTTCACTTACAAAAACGAAATATCGTCATCCTTTCTCATAATGAGTAAATTCCTTAGACCAAAGAAGTTGGACATAGACCCTAACACAAGTGAGGCATCCAGGGCCTGGATGCATTGGAGCTGCTCTTTGAGAAATTTTATTAATTCTCTTCCTGCAGAGGGTCTAGATAAGTTGGGAGAGCTTGTTAATCATGTGTCACCTCATATATTCCAATATATTGAAGAATGCCAAGATTATGAAACTGCTATCAATATTTTATAATCTCTTTATATCAAACCTACAAATGAAGTATATACCTGTCACTAACAAGACATCAACAATCATGGGAAAATTTAGATGTGTATCTACAGGCACTGAAGACTCTAAGTAAAGACTAATTTTAAAGCTGTAACAGCTCACTAATATTGCGATGAGTGCATTAGAGATGCATTCATTACAGGTCTTAATTTTCCATTCATTAGACAAAGATTACTGGAAAATAACACCTGATATTCATGTTTAACCAAACTCACTCCCTTGAGTCAGCATAGCAGAGCTCAGAAGCATACAGCAGCATCCAAACATTTAGTACTGCTATTCCATCACAGCCTACAGAAACCCAAGAAGACACATCTACTCAGACTGTTGTTTCTAATCAAGTATCAACATGTTATTTTTGTGGAAATAGTAGACATCCACATATAAAATGTCCTACATGTGATTTACATTGTTTAAAGTGTAATAAAAAGGGCCATTTTGCAAAAGTCTGTAATCTATCCAAGAAAGAAAAAGCAACAACTGCTGTCCCAACTACTCAAACACTTGCAAAATCTTCTATGTCAGCAAGAAATAATAACTTTGAGTTTAAGGCTTTAATCAATAGTGGAAGCACAGAGAGTTTTATTCATGCTGATGTAGTTAATAGACTTTCATTGATGAAATATCCTTCAGCAAACACTATATCGATGGCTACATCTTCATTAACCATGAAAATTGATGGATACTGTGTAGTTGACATTGAAGTTGGTGGTAGAAAGTATGCAGATTTCCCTTTATCAGTCCTTCCAATCAAAACATAACAAGGTAACATTTAATTTTGAGAGCACACAGCCTGCAATATCAGTTTATGGGTTAAGTATTCTTAACATTGACCCTCCTGATCTCTTTGCCAACCTGATTACCATCCCATTGCTACAAAGTCCCGGCGATATAGTTATGCTGATTTACAGTTCATTAGGCAAGAGATTAACAGATTATTAAAGGAGGGAATAATAGAGCCAAGCAAATCACCTTCGGGAGCTCAGTTTGTGGTGACAAAGGATGAAAACCACAAGAAATGTCTAGTCATTGACCATTCACAAACCAATAAATTCACTCAGCTAGATGCATTCCCATTACCTCGCATAGATGATATTGTTAATAAAATTGCTCAATATTCTGTATTCAGCACCATTAATCTCTTCATCAAATACCAATTAAAGTGGAAGAAAAGCCATATACTGCATTTGAGAGGGACAATGGACTATATAAATTAACCCGAGTATCCTTTGGAGTTACAAATGGGGCTGCTTGTTTTCATCAGCAGATGAACAAGTTTGTCAAGGAAGAAGAGTTGTCTGGTGTATTCCTCTATCTAGATAACATTACTATTTGTGGTAAAGATCAACAGGATCATGATTACAATCTTTCTCACTTCTTAGATGCTACCAAGAGGGAAAATATTACATACAATGATGATAAAAGTGTCTTTTCTACAAGAAAATTGGCTATTATGGGAGATCAAAGCAAACATGCCAGACATCATAATTAAAAACACCAAAGATAAAACCTGTATGCTGATCGATATGACAATACCAGCAGACTGTTACACCTCAGTTAAGTTCACAGAAAAATTGTCTAAATATAAAGACCTTGAGATTGGGATCTCCAGAATGTGTGACATGACCACCCAAACCATACCAGTAGTGATCGGAGGACTAGGGTTAATCAAAAAGGGACTGGAAAAATTCACTAACAAAATCCAAGGAAACATCACCCTACAAGAACTCCAGAAAAACAACCCTCCTAGGAACAGTACATATACTATGGAGAGTGCTGTCCTCAAAGTAACAACATCCTCTACATGACCTATGCCCTATCACTAAGCAGCTACATTGCTCCTACGGAATGAATGAAAAATGAACTTGTTTCCAATTGATTGAAATTAAAGACACAGGCAGCTCAAGGTGTTCACACCTTGGTCAAAGTCTACTGGCTTCACTTTACCTAATACAAAATAAATACTACTTACTGTTTAGGAAATGCCAAAGTCCTTGCTAGGCCTTGTAGTAGGGAAATAAGGACGGCTTAGTGAAGTTGATGTTCAGATTGAACCTCTGCAGGTTTGTTTAGTAGGAAAACATGAATATACCACAAATTCTTGATAGCTGCAGGAAGAAGGATTAGGTAAACTACTTTGGTGCCAGTAATATATGATAGAAATAATGGTACATACTTGGCAAATTTAGAAAAGTAGTGGATTTCAAGTGCTGCTGTGTTTTGGATGCAGTCTCAAATATACTAACATCCTATCCAAACATATTGTCTATGTACTTTAATTAGAGATATATAATTGATGTTTTAAATCATCATGACTAGGCAAAGAAAACAGTTTATATTTAAAACAATTGTTATTCCTATAGTAGTCAACACTACCTTGATAATTTCACATATATCATAGTCTCCCTCCCCTACAATGCAAAAAGATAGCTACAATCTAATATATCTAATAGTCAGTTCATGTCATGAATTTAATTTAATGCAAAATAGTGTAATAAGAAGACTAAAACATGTTTATCAGTAATAGAATAGTCTACAAAATATTATTGCTGACATTGATGCAGTAAAGAAAAGGCTTCTAATTAGTATGCCAATCATCATTTATTGTAATTTGACACATCTTTTCTATTTAGAACAAACATGATCTTCCATTTTCAAATCAAACTGGTAGGCTTGGCTTTAAATCCTTTTAACCTTAATCTAAAAAGAAATATTTTTAAAAAAACGTGCTCAACACACTGCTACATTTTACATTGTTTTATTCACCAAATTCCTTTTAACTATGACTGCTGTTTTATTCTCCTACAAGAAAACAAATATCAGACAATATTTCTTGCTCACACATAGCTCATTGAATACAAGCAACTTTCCCAATATACATTACATTAACAAATATTTTGTTTGATCTTATGATAGGCTAATGTTACATTATGCTCTCATCTGAAGCACATAGTCAAATTAACACATTAAAATTAAATATTCAACAGTATAGTTAAGTAAAACATTAGAGTTCAAGGAAACTTATGTTTGTCTGCCTTCGCAGACTAACATTTTGGGTATTGCCTTTCCAAAGAGAAGGAATTAAATGCTCATTGGAAAGCTGTAAATAATGCTGAAAGGTGTGGGGTAAATGACCTGATAGAGAGGACGGTGTGGAAGTTTCAAGAACAGAGCAACAAGAGAAGAAGAGGGAATCAGGAAAATAAGGAGATAACGAGGTAGAAGAATTGAAAGGAATATAAGATTTGGGGAAATCCGGAAACTGGTGGTGGTCTGCACCAACAACAATTAGTCCTTAGGAGAGTTTGTGCAAGAGTTCAAGAAGTTCAATTGGTGTGAGGAGTAAAGAATCTAATGTTTCTGGCCTTTGCCCTTCATCTAAAGCGAGGGAGAGAGGGAGAGAAGATGGTACTGTCGCATTGATTGAAAGGAATTGAAATAAAAGGGTGATGTGAGTGGAGAAGCCGAGAGAGAAAAGTGGCGTGAGTGGGTTAGCAAGGAGAATGAAGGTGGGGAAGCTAAAACTAGAGAGAGAAGGTAGAAAAAGCCAATTCTTCAAAGCAGGCAAAAGGAGAAGGTGGTGTTCAAGTGGTGAGGGGAAGGAGGAAATGGTAAGTCAAAGGAGCGGGAGACCAAACACAGTACCGGTTACCTCAACCCGTATCCCGTCTCGCCTTTGTACAGTACATTGCAGAGTTTGCATGCTATACAGCATATTAGAGAGGAAGAAGTATAGTTGAAGTAGTCAAATATGTTGGGCTTGGGCCAAATAGAAATTTGGTTTAGGGGATGAAGTGACAAGTATGTCACTGGAGGCAGAAACAAGTTCCTGTCTGGGTATGACCAGGGTTTAGGTAACTCCCGACAAGAAGGTCATATAGAATTTTGTCTATTTGAAGAGGAGTTGTGGCTCAGGAAAGATTGGAGCTGCTAGATAGTTTGATTGTAGGAAGTGGAAATTGTGAAGGATGGTGTACTGAAGTGGCTAGATTGCAGGGTGGAAATATCAGTCACTAGGTATGTAAGTGTGTTGCAGGATTGCAGCTGTCCAGTTGATGGCTTGCACTAGGCGGGGGCAGGGAGCATCCATGACAGGTTGGGTGTACCTGTGTGAGAGGAAAAGGAGATGCATTTGCCCCAACTTGCTATCCAAGTCAGACCCTTCACAACAGAGTCAGCGAAAACTGAGAAATTGTGAGAAGGGATAACGAATTTCGTGCATGGGGGGTGTGAAGATACAACTGAGAGCTGTTGATTTATTGTAAACAGAGGTGGATTGTGTTGATTGAGTTAGAAATGTTTAGGAAGTTGATGGAGGTATTAGAGATGGTGGAAGTGAATTCCACTGTGGCGTGGAAATTGTTAACAAAGGCGATAAAAGAGTGACTTGTTCTCTACATAGTGAGGTGGTACCAATACAGTCACCGATATAGCAGACATTAAGTTCAGGGCTTAGTAAACAAGGTGAAAATTTGAGTTCCAATGTTGCCTGTAAACAAACTGGTGCAATTGGGGCCCATTTTAATATTCCTGACTACATGTTGGTAGAAATCACTGGAGAAGGAGAATCAGTTTACGGTAAAGACAAATTCAGTGAGGTGGAGAAGTGCCGGGATGCTGGGTTTGAATGTGGTGTCACAGTAAAAAAAAGGGCCTAAGTGCTGAGAGATTGTCGCCATGGATATATATATATATATATAGAGAGAGAGAGAGATGATGTGGAGGCGCGTGGCCTAGTGGTAAGACTACTGGACTCAGGATCGTAAAGTTGTGAGTTCAATTCCTGGTCAGGGAAGCACGTGTCCTTGGGCAAGGCACTTTACTCCACGTTACTCCAGTCTGCTCAGCTGGCAAAAATGAGTATTACTACCTGGAGAGGGATGGGCTCCGCCAGGTTTAAAGGTTGCCCTAGACACGCCGTGGGTCATGATGGCACCTCTACGGCTCCGTCAGGAGTTCTGGGACTCTTTGACCTTTTGACTTATTTAATCGGTCTCTATTTGCTGAACCGCTAAGTTACGGGACATGAACTAACAAGCACCGGTTTCAAGCGGTGTTAACGTAAATAAAGATATGTAGAGGGAAAACACAAACACCATCAGACAGATGCACACACACACATATACATACACACGCGCACACACACGCGCGCACACGTATACACACACACGCACACACACACACACACACACACACACACATATATATGTACACATACACGATGGGCTTCCGCGCAGTTTCCGTCTACCAAATTCACTCACAAGGCATTGGTCATAGCATTCTTAACCACATAGCCGTGCCTGCGCCTGTTGTGAAATGTTCGTAAATATCAACTGTTATTAACCCTAGGTCAATTTGTGGTTTACTACAGTTTAGAAGGAATAAATGATAAGTAGTGATTATTCACCAAACTCTTCAAAGTTTAGTTTATATCCTCGGAAATTACCCCCAGTTGCCGACTGCATCTTCCAAGGGTTAATTCAAGAATCTGATGGCTGAATTCAGAGATATCATATGTAAAGTGTAGATCGGGAAAAAACAGAGAGGGCCTGCGCAGATATTAAGGTTTTAAACCTGGAACATCGTTCGTTTTCTTCATAGTTTTTGTAGAAGTATATCGTTGAAAGAGAGAGTTCTGATGGGTTCTGATTCGTATGCATTCTATAATGCCTTGTTGTTGGTACAACTTGTTTCTATAAGCTAAACTGACGATCGCTATTTATTGAACAGCTACAATATCATGAAATGCAATGACACTTTTTTTAATTGAATCAAGTTGTCAAAGAATACCATATGTATCCTTCATCCAGAATAAACAAGTATATTGTTGATGTTGTTGTTTAGCCTCTAGTCAGTCCTGACTAAGGAAACCCTATGATCAAAATATTCCAGCTGTGACTATCCTGTCTTGATATTTGTGGTATTGTTGAAGATGACTGATAACTATGCAACTAGGACAACAGTTTCCAAAGTGTGCTTCCTTTTTTGAAGACAGTAAGGTGTGTTTTGAAGGAGATTTTACTGCTATTTCTATCACATCGAGTGACAATGTAACGTAGAAGCTCTCTCGTTGGCTTGTGACGTGTGTACTTCCTGATACATCGGAAAAATCTCTTTTCCTGCTTGAAACCACTTTGTTTGCTTCTTTCTGCCGTGGTGCAACATTTTGTGCAGATTCAATGAGAGGGTGGAAATCTATTTTCTTCAGGTGTGTACCATCAAGGTTGTTGGGTTCCCATTGTAGACTGTTTTCTTCAGGTGTGTACCATCAAGGTTGTTGGGTTCCCATTGTAGACTGTTTTCTTCAGGTGTGTACCATCAAGGT
>JAOPJM010482876.1:0-10934 GCA_027124095.1 Muusoctopus leioderma | reverse complement strand
TTCCGGGGTCGATAAAATAAAGTACCAGCCAAGTACTGGGTATTGTTGGCCTTGTGCCTAAATTAGAAACAATTATTATTGTTGTTATTAATATTGATGGAATCAACGATGGATTAACCCTTTCTTGACTACATTTCTAATGAAATACATTGCCTATGTGTTTAAATTAAGTTTGAAAGTAACCAAGAATTTGGATGGATTTAGTAAAATAACTGAACATTTTTATTATTAAGCTGGCATTCAGAACATAATTTAACAAAAAGTTCTCACAGAAAATTATGATGGAATGTTTTAATTTAAACATGAGCACTTTAAAACAGGTGGTTTTGTATCAGGTGGATTGGTATTAACAGGTTTTAAATGCCACGCAGTATTTAGTTATGTCCCTTTACATGACAAGTTCAAATCCCACTAGGGGTGACTTAGCTGTCCATCCGTTTGGGGGTTGATAAAATAAATAACAGTCATATACTGAGACAAATCAATTGATTAAACATGACCCTTTAAATTTGTCACCTTGTGCCGATGTAAGAAGTTATTCATCGGTACAGGGAGGGGGATGGTGAATCAGTAGAACAGCAAATAAAATACCTTGTAGTATTTAGTTGCCTCCCTTTACATTCTGAGTTCAAATCCCACCAGGGTTGACTTTATATTTCATCCTTCTGAGGTCGATAAAATAAGTATCACAGTCAAATACTGCACATCGATTTAATTGACTACATCCCTTCACCAATTTGTGTAGCTTTGTGCATCATCATCATCATCATCATCATCATCATCATCATCGTCATCATCATCATCATCATCATCTTCATCATCATAATCATCGTCATCATCCTTTTTACGTCTATTTTTCCATGCTTTCATGGGTTGGACAGGTCCTCTCCAGCACAGTATCTTGCTATTTGTTGCATTCCTTTGTAATTTCCTTTGTGAAGTTCAGCATCCTGAGGTCAGCTTTCACCACTTTTACCCAAGTCTTCCTCGATCTTCCTCTTACACATAGCTTCCTTACACTTGGATCTCCTGGCACTTCTTTACCCTACTGTCATCATCCATACTCATTACATGTCCGTACCAGTGCAGTCTTCTCTCTTACATGCAACATCTGATTCCTCTTATACCTAGTTTTTCTCTCAGCTTACCTGTGCCTCGTCCTTCATGCACACTAACATTACACATCTAGCAGAGCATGCCTGCTTCATTTCTTTCTAGCCTCTGCATCAAATGCCCATATCTCATATGTTAGAAATCATTATTATTATTAGTAGGTGTAGTTAAAGGCGGCGAATTGGGAGAGTCGTTAGCGCCTCAGACAGAATGCCTTAGAAGTATTCGTCCTGGCTCACCGCACTCTGAGTTCAAATCCCGCTGAGGTCAACTTTGCTTTTCATCCTTCCGGGGTCGATAAAATAAAGTACCAGTCAAATACTGAGTTTGTTTGCCTTGTGCCTATGTTAGAAACAATTATGATGGCAGAATCGTTAGAGCATCGGACAAAATAATTTACGGTATCTTATACATAGACAAGGCCCAGTCACAGAAACAAATTTGGCAGGGGTGATTCACGAGGAACTCTATCTCCTTGCCCGAGGAATTTATCCAAGAGAAACCAAGGAGAAAGTTGTCATACACCTGACTCAATGAGAGGCGGGGAGCGTTTTCCTCTAAAGGAAACAGTATTTTATCCATCGAGTGTGGCAGGACGTACGGTAATGTCTGCTTGCTTTTAGGGGTCGAAAGCGTGGCAATATGGCAAGTAGAGATATTAAGATACACACCTGCCCATAGACTTGTACAGCAGTTCATGGGCCAGCGCAACACAATTTGGCTCGTCATTAGCCCGTTGTTATTGTTGTTGTTATTGTTGTTGTTGCTGTTGTTGTTGTTGTTGTTGTTGATATTGTTGTTTTTGTTGCTTTTCTTTTTGTTGTTGTTGTTGTTGTTGTTTAGCCTCTTGTCAACTCTGAACGAACAGATCTACGATCAATGTTCTTCATTTTTTTGAGACAGTTTCATCCATGACCATTCCGTAAACATGCCTCAGTATAAAAGATGGGTTAGCGAACCTATTGGAAGTAAATTAGGATATTTTGGAGAGTTAGAAGAGGGAGATAATATTTCGAATATTTGAATGGCTTTAAACAGGAGTATAAACAAGAGATGGTGTAGTGTGGGGGATAATAGATAGCAGATGAAATGTGTATCATGCTTAGGAGTGATTTGGTTCAAATAAAGGAAGTTGAGTATATATTAGCGTCTGGACATTTATACTCCCTTTTTTTTTCAATGTTCTTCGTTGGCACCAGAGAAATTGTAATGTCAGTTGAAAAAAAGGAATATTTTTTCTCTTCAGTTGATTTTTGACGGAAAGAAGCGTAGTGTGACGACCTGATAGCAGAGTGAAGAAACAAAGTTTCATGAGATATAGAACTTTCTAGTGAAATACGCGTTGAGGGGGTTCTATGGAAAGTCCTGCTGGTAGAAAATGGCGGCTTTAAGAAACCTAGAATAAAACGAGAAGAAAACTGTTCAAGACATGTCAATGGCAGCAAAGAGCATATCAAGTTGGATTTGGATGTGAGAAAGTGACAGTAGCTGGAAGCCTAGCCACGGAGATATAGAGATTTGTCACCTCCTGCTGTCCAGCATCCTGAGGATGGTCTGGATTAAGCGATAAATGATCTAAGAAGAGATGGGCCTGGTTAATGGCTCGATGGCCCGTCAACATACCGTTATAGCTGTATTAGGTGACTATCGTAGATATATCATTGAATTTACACAAGAATATCATACAAGATTTAGCACTTTGGATCAATAATTTTTTTTTTTTTTTTTTTTAAAGAAGCCTTCTAATCTATGCATTATGTATACAAGACACCAAACATAGAAAAGTTTATCACACTGATTTCCCATCCAAATGCTTATAATCTTTCTTTCATCTCACTCATACTTTTCTTCACAGTATGTATTCATTCGGCTTTTCGTAACATCTTTTTTGCTTTATATATTTGCTTTATTTTCCTCTCTTTTTCCATAGATAACAGCTAGCCTACCTCTCAGAGTCTCTGAAAGTTCAACGCGTTTTTTCATCTTTATCATGTGACTCAACTATCTACATTAATTTGCTTTTGTTTATTGTGAGTAATGCATGTAGATTTCTGTCTTGATAAATACGGCTTTTCAATGTTTGCATTAGGGTGTGATGTTTTTTTTGTATGTAGTTAATAATTTATTATTATTATTTTTTTCTTTTTGTTTCCTACCAAGTGCTATTAATTTAGTCGCTCCTCAATTCTTTATTTTGAAACTATAATTAATTACTAGTACGGATAGTAATGATAGTATCAATAAATAATTGTTTACTATTCATTTCTTTTATGAAGTGCGTTTTCGTTCTCTTGATAACATTCCATCTGAATTTACGCTTTAATATTTCAATATTGTATTTGATCCATATCTTTGAAGCTCAAGTATGTATAATTTTCAAATAATACATTTCTAACAGGCTTTCTAACCCAATATTATATATATTATTTCAAATTTATTATTTTTACAGGGTGGTTGGTGGTGAAAATTATTCTATTCTCATGCATTTAATTCATGCATGCAAGGTAAAGTTTTGGAGGAAAACTACAGAACTAACCCAAGAAAATATGAATTAATTAAGTCTATATAAAAAAATATTTCTAGCTTTCCTCTAAAAGAAATTAGTGAATTAAGAGCCCACAGAAAGACATGAGTAATTAACAAAGTATGGCAATTTCAAGCTAGTTGTATATTATTAACTTTTGTTGAGTTAGAAACACGTTTTCTGTCAGACTGTTTATATATTAGATACAATTCAGCAGGCATAGATCATCTCGTGTTGAATATTTGTCATTTAGTGTTGGAGGAAAATTACGTAACACGACATAGATCATTTAAATTAATACTGTTTAAATATTTTTAACCTTTATCTAAAGCGATGTTTATGTTATAACACCTAGATAGATATATTAGTCTGACAAAGGACAGATGGACGATGTCCATTATTAAGGACGATGTCTTCAGATGATGAATAACGGCATTATACGGCGTTATCTCCTCGGTGATCAGAGTAAATAGGCACCATTTAAAACCATTTAGCAAAACACGCTTCCCCCGTCGCGATTGATCTTTCTTGCAGCTTCTGTACGTTTTTACTTGCCTCTTGAGACCATAGTGCAAAAATTGGCAGCTGGGATGACCGGAAACTTTTCTGTCTATAAAGATGGATTTTGAGAAGAAAATATTCTTAAAACAGTCGGTGTAGGTGGAGAGTGCCTACATGGCTTCAATGGAATATCTGACCAGTCTGAAACATATCCCTTTCCTTTTCGTAGAAGGGACAGGTTCTTCTAGTTAGAAGGTGTATCTGCTTCCAATACGCTTTCTAGAATGTTGGGATGCTGCCACTATAAAGTACAGGCATGCACTGAGGCTGTAAATCTGCAAGGTTTCCTGGGTGGTGAACAAGGGTGGCAATCGTTTGTCAAAAATGGGTTCTCTCACAATTCGTATCTTCGACGCAGCCATGGGGCCAGCGTATGCCGAGGTTAGACACTTGGTATCTGGCTTGTTGCCAGACGCTCATTGCTCTCTACCAGCTGAGCAATGTGATCTGATAAATCTCCGCCTTTGCATTGTATAGAAGGTTAGTAGAAGGCATTAGCGACGATCACCCGGGGATACTCTAGGTGTCGTTGTAGAAGAACTGGCCAGCTTTTATCGGAGGACTTACGTTTCGCATATTACGGATTATTTCCAAATCGCCTTGGCCATGTAATGCTAACAGGGACGTTGCCTAGACTACGAAGTTGAGACTGATACTGTCTACAACTTAGAACAGCCACCAAGTACCGATGTTCAAGTCTGTCGAACTCTTGAGAATGATCTAAACTGATTGATCAAATCTTAACCAAAGATATATTTCTTTCTATATCCTCTATAGTATGTTGTATGAAGTAATTGTTGTCCTGGATAGACCTTTCCAGAATCACACAGGCTTGTGCGGGTCCGACGAATTACTAAGGATAAATGCCAGCACCTTAGTCACAATCTTTAACTCTTATCTCGAGATCTGATCCTTTTCCAAAACAACACTTCTCGCCAGTTTCTATTCAGGCCAACCGAACATAGTCAACCGGAATGAGTTCGAGTCCCACTGTACTAGAAATCCAAGTACCACTGTCGGCTAAATAAAATGACATCTACATAGTGACCTCAATTCAATCAGTATTTGATTCTGCTTACAGAATCCACCCTCCATGCCACTCACGTTTGGACAACCAGCCCCCAGTAATGTAATGGTTGGGATTAAGAGAGAGATGATAAAACGGGTACATTTCTTACAAGCTTTTTACATGTTCCACATATCTCTGTAAGAATTAGGGATTTTACATGCCAAGGATTTCCCCTATATCAGAAAAGAAAATACTCTTTATTCTTATATTGAGATTTGAACGACTTTTGATTGGCTATCCTCTTTGTTTTGTGGTGGAGTCCTTTAAATTACTCAATCTACTATAGCGGGTTGGTGAGCAAAACTCTTAGCAAAACTGCTCACCGATGGGCTCCATCGAACTCTCGTCTCTTGGACTAGTGGCTTCATCTCAGATCACACCCTCGCAATGTGTGCTGATTGAGCTCTCTCTGATACAGGCTCTGTTATCGTTGCTGTTCCCTAAAGATCAGTTTTCCCCTACACTCTTTCCCCTACGTATCAACGACCTACTTGCCGTCACCACTAACAACGTCCACTCTTATGCAGATAATATCATCCTTCACGTCTCCCTGTTCTCTTGCATTCAAGCGTCTTCCACATGGAACGTAGACATCTCACACCTGCACTGATTCCACGAACAGAGACCTCAAAAACATCCTTCAATGGGGTTATGCCAGTCTTGTCTCCTTTAACACCACAAAGACAATCACTACATATATCAAGAAAACAATATCGTAACACCCCTCAAACATGAACAGCACGCAACTAGAAACCTCAACCTCGCTACAAATTCTAGGCCGTAGCATCACAGAGCATCTATCCTGGTCAACACATATCTTCATCATAGACAGCATCGAAAAAGGCCACCAAACTGATTGGCATAAAGTCTCTTACAAACACATTACATCCCTGGTCCACAGACACACTATCTTCTCTCTCTGCTTTTCTACCGCTGCTAGACTTGCCTCTGTCCCTCGGAACTGGCTGGTTTCATACCACCTCTACACAAGCGCTTCAGAGCCCCTCATTTCTCCTCCTCTCGTCACCCATATTGTGTCCACCACTCCAGCCTCCCCAATAATTACTAGGCTCAGTCCCTCCTCCCCAGAACGTCCGTACTCTGGAATTCCTTCGGTGGCCATGGTTTTCCTGCAGCCATTAACTTGTAACTATTCAAGAGCATTGACCGCGTTGATCTTACAGGTTTTCAGTGGGAGGGAGACTACGAAAGCCATGGACACAACTATTTCCTCCAGACCAAACTAATGAGAAAACAAAACAAAAAAACAGCTGAATGTCTTTCTTCTAGGTGTGGTCTAGGATCCTTATGAGTGCAACAACATCACAGTTTTAGATGTGTATGCAGTATGCCAATGAGAGGCGGCGAATTGGCAGAGTCGCTAGAGCGTCGGATAGAATGCATCTCGTCCATCTGCACATTAACACCCGCTCTCTTACCGCCGTCGCCATCCTGCTTGCGCCGCGGTTCCTCGGCCTGCTTTCTGCTCTCGGCACAATCCAGGTTTTCATTTCCGTCATCTGGCGTTCTCAGTGTTTTCATCGAACATAGAACAGTAAGTCCATTAACAACAGGAAAAGCACTAATGGTTATTATTTTTGTTTGCACTAGTCTTATTGCCGTTGTGTGATTTGACTACACAACCGAGATCTCAGCTCCGTGTGCCTTGGGTAAGTGCAATGTTTTGTTTTATACCTGTTTCTATTGTATTGAGAATATTCTGCGAAGTATCTTTGCAGTAACTAGTAGTGTCATTTTCAGTAGGTTGTCCATATATAAACGTCCTGGAGTGTTCCTTATATATTTGCTTGCATCTCGTTTTATCGTTCCAAATACCCTCAAAGTTACGATGGTTGTTTCTGATTTCAATTTCCACAGTCTGGATATCTTTATTTCAAATGTATTTATATTGAGATGTTCTCCATTTCTTCCAGAGATATTTTTTGTCTTTCATTGGAATCGATACGTCAATTAGGATACATTTTTTCCTGGTGGTTTTGCCAGGGCCGATTGCCTTGATCCCGCTGTCAGCATGTCCTTAAATGTAGTTACTTTGTCATTGTCTGTGATCTTTTATGGTATTTATTCTAATCATATATTTTCGTTATGTTAGCATAGTTTCAGGTATATGAAGTCTCCATTTCGACCAGGGTAAACACTGGGCATTCAGAAACAATGCGATTGATTGTTCCTACACAGTCACCACATATTTCTGCAGTTTTGTTCTCTGCTTCATTGTGTGTTCCGGTAATTTCTAATGGGAAGGTTTCTGCCTTTGTATCACAAGCAAAACCAAACTTTTTGTCTAGACTTTCAGTCCTGGGATTCTCAGCCAGTGTTGAACTTTTTCTTTAACCACTTCTGCTGTGTCCATGCTTGTCGACTATCAAAGATTTAAGAGCTTTTTTTTGCCAACCCCTTAGCATGACGCTTTAAAGTTTCAGTTTTAATTTAGGTTTTAGTTTTTTAAATATTTTCTGTTATTATTTCTCTGCTCTCATCACAGCTGTCTGTAATCACATCTTCTGCTTTATATTCATTGGCTTCCCCGAAGACGGAAAGTATTTTTCTTTCACGTTTTATAGTTATTTGCATTAGTTGCCTTTACTCTTTACTTGATTTTTTTTATAGCCCCTACAGTAAATATTTTAGAATAGTTTTCTGGAATAGTTTTCATGGATCCTACCTCCCAGTATCTCTACATTTGGGTGGTGTATTCTAAACGCAGTCATTATTTTCCATGTTTTCTATCTAGTTTTACTAATTTACTTTATTCTTTTTGAGAATATAACTGCATCTTATTACTGGAATAGCTGGAATATTTTACACCTATTGCCTTATGTTTGGCCTTTAGCTTTTTAAGTGTTAAGCTAATGTTTTTCTTTTATTTCTCTGTGTTATACACGTTCTAGTTAATTAAATCCTTAGAATGTGTCTATTTTTTGTTTGTCTAATTCTCCTATCTCCCATTTTCTTTTTATCTAACTTAATATTCCTGGTTTTATTAATTTTCCTGTCTTCAAGGTTGACTTGGCACATTTTTCCTAAGCCAATTTCATGCCAAATTTTATTTAATGAATGTATTAACTGTATGTAAGAGAGTTTCCAGTTGTTTTATATGTGCATAACAATTTTACCCTTAGCTAGTCTTGTTTAGCGATTTTGTTAAAGATATTAGCACCTCAGCAAAGTAATGGAGAGGGAATCTTCTTGGAAGATTTTACTTTTGATAGGGATCGATTTCGTTTTCACAATTCATTCTTTTGTTTAGATAAATAAACTTTTTTTTGTATTTGTTTATGGTATGTTTAATATATTAGTTGATACTAGGCTACTCTATTCATGGCTAATGTTTACAGAATCTGGGAGTGAGGAATACTCTCAAAAGCCTCCAACTAATCAATTCATTCCATGTTCAGATACTCCTTTCTCCTCGTTATCTCCTACTACTTCCCCTCTCTTTTATCCTTTCCTCTCTCTTTCTCCATCTATATCGCTATCTTCTACTACTTCCTGTCCACTCGTTCGTCACTTCCTCTCTTACTTTTTTTCTTTCTTTCTTTCTTTCTCATTATTTGTTGTTGTAAGAATGTCCTTCCATCAGCGTTATTTTCTTTGTTTATTTTCCCCTTGTAGCCGAAAAGCATTGTCTACTACCCTTGTTCTTATACCTTTTGTTTTACACGTTTATCTGTCTCGTTTGTCCTACCATTGTGTTGTCTGGGCATTATTTCTTAAAAAAATGTTGCCGACGCAATTATCGTTCTATATACAGTCCCACACGTAATACGCCGAAACCGTTATCGATAATGTGTGGCTGATGATAGACTCAACACTGTGGTTGTTGCCTTGTTGTTTTGTTATTACTTGGTATAGTTTAACATTACGTTTCATCTTTTCATTCGTCCATAGGAGATCTTCTGTCAATGTTAATGCTTTAACTATTTCCATCTTTTGATTATCATACTCATTTGTGGTCATATTTTCGTTGGTGTAGTTCGGATTTTGTTGGTCGATATACTGTAGGCATGCTGGTGTTTGATTTTATTGTGTCTTATCTATATTGTTTCATTTAAATGTATTTGGCCTATATTTATGTTCTAAATGTTTACAGTTTTAATATCTTTACTATCCATTTCTGTATGTTTGTGGACTGTTTGTATTTTCATTATGTAGTCTTTCATTTACGTGTTGTTTTGCTATATATATGATATCTCTGTGTGCATCTATTTGAATTAGCTAGTCTGTGGGGACCTACATTCATTTCTTGATGAGGGCTACTTTCTCTCAATACGTGTGTTTTGCGGTAGCCTCATTTTGGACTAATAGTGTAGCTGTAAAATATGCAAACAGTATAGAAATGTACTCATCTCATGTTCATTAATGATGTTTCTATTTAATATACGGGACTTCCGGAGTAAACACTGTCCTTTTATTGAGATTGTCATCATTTGTATCGAGTGCCGGTTTACTTCTCCCTAGTGATGCGGAATTTTGCTCCATTCATTTTCCTTACATTTTGTGCAACAAATTTATTTTAATTTTTCATTAAAATTTTATGTAATGGCTTATAATGGTTTACTTTGGCCTGAAGTTTATTGTTGATTTAGCTTGTGGTTAATGTGTTTACATATGTTGAGCAGTCGGTGATCAGTGAGAACTTTAGTAATATTTTGCAAAAACATCAAAATCAAAATAATAAGTTATTACAGTAGAAACATGTACGTACAGTATGCGTGTTAGGGTAGTAAAGATTTGGGAATACCAGTAGAGATGAACTCTTCGTTCGTCGTGACTTTCATAACATACATTGTGGGAGCTGCAGTGTCTTCAACTGCTGTGGAAGAACGCATACAAGGATGGGGGACATATGGAATAAATTTAGGCCCAGAAATCTACTGAACGCCAAGTTAAGCATTTTAGATAATAAGATGCTAGATACTGCAGTGGCTTCTATCTTCGATAGAGTCATCGAAACGGCACAACTTGCTGATTCCAGAGATCTAGATATGGCATATGGTACGCATTCGAGAAAGTTTGGATTGCATTGGTAGTGGATAACCACCACCGATGATTCACCGCTTGATCATAGTGAATTACCCTGAAATATATCTGACTAAATTGGAACGTCTTCTTCGTTTTTGTTGGAAGGGGCGTGTCCCTTATGTCAACAGGTCTATCTGCTGTCAATATCTATTCCTTAGGGTATCTGCAGATGTCGCAGATGGTGATCTTCCCGCATCAATTATAGCATTTGCAAATATCCTTGAATGTTCGGCTTGTGCAGGCATTGCATATCAGCATGTCAGTTTGAATGAGATCCAATCATGAACCAAACTAAGACAGGAGATGGGTGCTTAGAAGCGGTGGAATTTGAAGTTTCACTCGTATACCTGTTGATGAAATAAGGACGAGGCCTGTATCGGCAAGTTTGTGGCCTTATGACAGTAAAACAGATCCTACTTATTTTTATCACCTGTTAACAGATATATCATTATGTTCGACACTTAGAAACGGTAGGTGGATAGGTAGGGTGGTAGGTAGAATGCCAAACTAAATACCTTACAGTATATAGTTACGACTCTTTGTTTGCGTTATAAGTTCAAGTACCGGCGTAACTCTATACCCAGTGACACACATGGAATTCGGATCATGCAGCAAGTATAT
>JAOPJM010482771.1:0-10934 GCA_027124095.1 Muusoctopus leioderma | reverse complement strand
CGACCGTAAAAATTCTGCCTCAATAACTCTCTCCGTCCAACCCATGCTAGCATGGAAAAGCGGACGTAAAAGCGATGCTGATGATGATATATATATGTCATCACAATCATCATTTTTACGTTTGCTTTCTATGCCAGCATGGGTTGGATGGGTGGTTTCGGCCCAAGTCAGTTCTTATTCGGAGTCACTACTCTCCCAGATGGGTCTGGGATCCATGTCTCACTCGTACATTTTATTTGGCTTGGTTTCTATGACTGGATGCCCTTCCTAACACCAACCACTTTACAGAGTGTACTAGGTACATTTTATCGTGGCACCAACACTAGAGAGGTTGTCATCTCCATGACACATCTAAAGAGTCCTCTCACCCTATGTTGTCTCCTTTCAATCGCCAACCACTTTACAGTGTGTACTGGGTGCATTTTATTGTGGCACCAATACTAGAGAGGTTGCCATGTCTATCATATATATAATATGAAATATATATGTGTGTGTGTCTGTATGTGTACATGAATATGTGTGTGTGTGTGTATGTGTACATGTATATGTGTATATATATATATATGTGTGTGTGTGTGTGTATAGGAGAGTCCATATATATATATATAAAGACATTACCAAATGTATGCAGGAGACCTGAATCTGCTTGGTATGAACATGTGTTGTGATTTGGTAATGAGTGTTATGTGATAAAATGGCATATGGTGATAGGTACCTATAGCAGAGAAGTTAAGGGGAAAAGGGAAGAGGTTACATCTCAGGATGTTGGACCTCACAGATAAGATGACACAAGATCAAGAGGTGTGGTGATATGCTGTTTAATGTCTCTATGGTTATAAAGGACATTATGATGGTTTTATATTCACACACACTCATAAACATCTGCACATCTGTGTGTGAGAGATATTTGCCAAAATATAAAGTATATGAAAATTAGCTAGCCATTTTGATACCAACCCACCTGAGACTGCCTCTGGTTCTATGATACAAAACCTTTCTTTTTAAAGTCTCTGTATTTAAATTAAAACCTTCCATAAATCTATGTAAGACCTTTTTGGTTAAGATATATTTCAAATACCAGTTTAATTATTTTACTAAATCCTTTAAAATTCCTAAATATTTTCAAAATTAAAACACATAGGTAGCATATTTTATCAGAAATATGTTCACTGTTATGGCATACTATACAGACATATTAATAACAGAAGAATGACGCATAGCTTCTACATCAGTCGGCCATTGCTGGGAACTGACCCGCATTGAATATTTTATTAAGATATGATTGGTTAAATATACAATAGGTAATACTAAGTAATAAATAATCTTACAGTAAAAGGGAGGTAACTCAATACATTACATCTCCCATCTTAAGATATGAGATATATAAAATTATTTATTTTGCACATGAACAATCACAGGAGTAGACTACCCTTATGTTCTTATTAGGTTCTGTATTTTATTGGTTTGTTAATTACACGAGCACTTCTTGTTATTGTCTTGCCAGCTTCTGGAGGTGGCTCGACTGAAGGTGGTTACTCAGTTACGTCTGGCACGGCCTGTTCTTCACAGTTCTCTGTTTGAATTGACTATCAACCTCTTTTGATGGCCGTATGTGTCGTTGATTTCTCCTGTATTTATTGTTGTCTCCACCACATGCGATTTCGGTTTGTCACTTTTATCTTTGACAGTTGCTGGTGTCCAAGTTTTTTCATTATCTTGTACTCATACATGGTCACCAGGTTCCAATGATGTGAGTGCTTTTCCTGCGTGTTGGTCATAATATTTTTTTGGTAGCCTTTGGCACTCAGCATGCCCATCCCGAACATCAGATAGATTTTCTGCATGAGGGCACAGCAGCTGATGTGATGTAGGCAGTGTTGTCTTCAAACGACAACTCATAAGGAGTTGCGCAGGTGATTTACCAAGCTTGTCTAATGGTGTATTTTGCAAGTCTAGCAGTGCCAAGTAGGGGTCTTTGTTTTCCTCCCTACATGTTTTTATCATAGCTTTCACTGCAATCTCAGCTTGTCCATTGAATTGTAGGAATCGTGGACTGGATGTAATATGGTGAAAGTCCCATGTTTTGGCAAAGCTTTTGAATTCTGCTGACATTAGTTGCGAGGCGTTATCCAAAATTAGAATATCTGGAATTCCGTGTCTGGCAAAAACTGATTTCAGCTTGTTTATTACTGGGAAACTGGTTTGATCTCTCAGTTGCATTGCTTCTGTAAACTTGGAGTAATAGTCCACAATAACTATATAGTCATTTCCATTGGTTGAAAATAGATCAACTCCAACCATTGACCAGGGACGTTTTGGTATCTCATGTGGCAGCAATGGTTCTTTAATGTTGTCTGTTCTGAACTTTACACATATGGTACACTTTTCAACTGCTTCTTGAATTTGTGAATTCATACCAGGCCAGAACAGTACATCTGTGACTCTTTGCTTGCTTCTGATAACACCTTGATGTGATTGGTGAATCTTGCTCACTGTTTCACTTCTGAAGGATTCAGGGACAATTACTCTGTCACTTTTGAAGAGCAGTTGGTCATGGTATGCAATTTCATCACGGAACCCCCAATATGGTTTCACTGATGGTGGACATTCCTTTCTTGATTTTGGCCAACCATTTAACACACTGTCGTGTAGGGTTGTCAGACTAGCACTTTTACTGGTTGCTGTCTGAAACTGTTCCAGTTTTGCTGGTGATAACATTAACATCTAGCAATTCATCATATAGAGAATTGTCGTGCTCATTCAGGTATGCTCTAGAGAGGGTATCAACTATGAGTAAATCTTTTCCAGGTTTGTACGTGACTCTGAGGTCATATCTTTGTAGGTGCAGAATCATTTTCTGTACTCGCGGTGTGATAAAGATTCTTCTGGAAAATCAACAACATACATGACCATTCCCAAAAATCTAAGTACGTCCTGCTTGTTTGTAGGTTGTGGCATCTTAACAACTGCACGGACACGTTCTGGATTTGGTTTAATACCGTGGTGAGTGAGTGTGGGACCAACATAGCTGACTTCATCTTTACTGATTTCTGCTTTGTCATGTTTTAATTTAAGTCCTGCTTGAGCAACATGGTTAAGGACTTGTTTCAATCACTTGTCATGTTCTTTGTTGGAACTACCCTAAATTAATGTGTCATCAACGATGACTTTCACACCATCTATTCCATCAAGGATATTTTCCATAGCTCATTGCATGATATCTCCTGAGCCACATAAACCAAATGGTAAACGAAGGAAGTGATACCTACCAAACATAGTGTTCATTGTACACAGTTTCAAACTCTCCTCGTCTAGCTCAATATGCCAGTAACTATGTCACGCATCTAGTTTGGTGAACTCAGTGGCATTTCCTATTTGTGAAGCAACTTCTTCGACCGTGACTGTCAGGTGGTGTTCACACATAATAACTTTATTGAGGTCAGTTGGATTGATACAAATTCTTATTTTGTCATCTTTTTGTGCAATGGCCACATTGAGTTGACCCATGCTGTAGGCTCACGCTGTTTGATAATGACACCAAGCTGCTCCATGTGATCAAGTTCAGCTTTCATTTTATCATGAATAGCATATCGAATTCTTTGTGGAGGGTGTATGACTGGTGTAGCATCAGGTTTTAACTTGATCGAGTATTGACAAGGTAACTTCCCAAAGCCTTTACACAGATCAGGATAATCTAGTGATAAGTTCACAGAGTTTACCTCAAGTCTTTTCAGTAAGCCTAACTTCACACATGCATCTTTTCCCAGGATCAGTGATGCTTTCAGACTGACAACTTGAAATATGAGTTTCATAACTTTGTTGTTAACTGAGCATTTAAGTTTAACCTGACCTTTTGGTCGGATGGTATGTTGACTGTAGCTCTTCAGTCAGATCTTAGTTGACTGTAACGGACCTGTGTAAAATGAACGTAGTGTGCTATTTGGAATAATGTTCGCCTGTGCTGCTGTATCAAGCTTGAAGTTGATGCTCTGTCTATCTTCTACTATAACAGCTTGTGTCCAGTCAGATGTTACTGCATTTGTTTCCAGTGTGATACCATCTAGAAATAAATATCGATACGACAGATCATCTTCCTGAGTGCTTATTTCTGACTCACCTTGTGGTTGTTTAGAACAGCACAGATTGGCAAAAGGATTTTGCTTATGGCATTTTGCACAGGATTTCACATAGGCAGGGCATTGCTTAGGTGGATGAATCCTACTGCATTTACCACATGAATTAATGCAGTCATTTCTAGAGCTTTTACTATGATCTTTGAATGGCGCGCTTTTAAGTTTTCTTGATTTGTTTATTCTCATCTGTTGATATTAGTTTTGTGTCACAGCTGAGATGGAAGAATTTTCAGTGATACTTTTCACCTGTGTAGTGCTAATTTCAATAGCTTGACATTTATCCACAGCTTTTTTTCAATGTTAATTCTGCATCTTCAAGCAGTATCTCTCGAGTATCTTTACTTTGTATTTCACATATGATCCTGTCTCTGATTAAATCATGCTCTAAATTTCCCAATTCACAGTCTTTAGCTTTCAGCTTAATGTCAGTTAGAAACGAGTCAAATTTCTCCAATGGTGACTGATTTCTACTAAAAAATAAGTAATGGACATATGGGATGTTTTTCTTAGGCCGACAGTACTCTTGGAACTTTGTTTTAACAGATATAATTTTGTCTTTATCGTCTGGGTTTTCAAATTCAAAGGAGTTAGATACCTGTTGTGCTTGGGGACCAGCCACGTGGCGGAATGTAGCAACTTGTACCTTTTCATCTTTTTCAGTGACTCCCACAGCAAGCGAATAAATGTTATATTGTTGTTCCCAAACCTTGCAGTTTTTGTCTAGATTTTCTTCGAAGCCCAGGTTTTTTGGTGGCTTCAAACTCATCTTGTTTAAACTGATTGTATCTTCTAAAATGATTCCAGGGTACTCTACTTTTAAGATGGCTTACACACACTTTATGAGCGCGTAACATGCCACATGAATGAAGTTCAGCAAAATAAGATAAAAATTAAACGAAAGAAGAAATACTCATCTTTCTGTTTGTGTCTTATTTCTTTGGTGGTATGAGGGTAGGCTATCTTTTATTCTGACACTATGTTATGTCATACTATATGGACATATTAATAACAGAAGAACAATCCATAGCTTATACATCAGTCAGCCATTGCTGAGAACTGACCTGCACTGAATATTATATTAAGATATGCTTGGTTAAATAAACAATAGGTAACAATAAGTAATAAATAATCTTACAGTCGAAGGGAGGTAACTCAATACATTACAGTCACAAAAGGGTTAAGTGTTGAAGCTTGGCTGAAGTGGTGAGGCCATAATGTAGGAAAATACAAGTAACATTTTAAAGGAGAAAGCTTAGTAAATATTGAATAAATATTGGCTAATGTCGTAATGGTCATCAACAAGTCAAAGAAAAGATTCAGTTTTATGGTAGGCCAAGTTCTTTAGATTATTATTGGCAGAAGGCTAATGATCAAAATAGTTCAGGAGTGTAGGTTTCCTGTTGCTGAAGGTTTACAATTTTCATGGCACAAAACTGATTATAGTAGCATATTGAGTCAGTGTAGTAGCTACCGAAAGTCAAAGTGTGTATAAAACCATAGTGCAGTATCTGTAGCAGGATGAACACTTGACTTAATTCTGTGCCTTCTAATGCATGTGTTCTAATCTCTTCAGACATGATCTAACTACCTCATGTTACTTCTACCTCTATCCTGTACTCTTATTTAAGGATATATTTTTTCAATGAGAATTCATTATCCATTTGCATTACTTGTAAATACCAGTATAATTATCTCTCTTGCATATACTGGCCTACCTTTCATCAAAGTTGCACTTAATCTGTCTCTCTGGTTCATATTGCATATTCAACTTGCTCTTCTCTAGTTACTGCAACTTCATTGCTTTTACTACTCATGTTTTGCTGCCCTACAGCATCCAACTCCTGAAACAAACATGGCACCTTCAGTAAGTGTCCTCTACCATAGCTTTGGCTCAACCAAAGCTTTGTGAGTGAAATTAGGTAGACAGAAACTGTGGAGGCCCATTGGATTGATTGTACCTATTGTTGGGTGCCTTTAGTCCAGTCTGTTGCAAGCATTTGTGCTAGATCTCTGGCCCGAGGATAACTTCTTCCTTCCACCTACTAGTCTTGGAGGCCCTGCGAAAGGGTCATGAGCATTGTTTTTCGTCCTCTGACAAAGCCATAAAATACATATATATAATCAGCTCTTTGTCTGAGGAAAACTATCCTTTTATCATTGACAGACACAATTCCCCAAACTTCTTCCACATTCTTTATGATTTAGAAACTATCAGCAGCTTTATTTCAATTTTTAATAAATTCACCTAACAGAACTTATTTACTTGGTCTTCTTACTTTAGCTGCTTGCATTGTTAGTGACACCAGCACATGTGGTGCACTTAATATGTTGCTTGTACATGAGAAACTTCTGCATCATTTCTGTAGCTATTCATTGCATTCCCTATACAAACTAAATTAAGTGTTACTCCCTGGTTTTGAGCATAGAAATTCCTACACAATATAGTTGGGTTTTGAAAGTTCATGCTTTCAACTAGAACTTTAGTTTTGGCCCACAAGTGTCAAGGATAACTATCATATTTTATCCTTGGTGTCTCTTTAGGCAGTTTTTTCATACTTTTACAACCTCGGTCTTATTTAAACCCCAAGAAACATGCAAAACATGTCATAATTGAAATGGCAGCATATTTGTACAGATCTGCTCCTTGTACCAAATAGTATTCTTGTATTCTTGCTGAGAACAGCAAGAATACAATAACCAATGTAGATTTTTTGTTGATTTCCTCATAATTGCCCTACATGGAAGAATATATCGTTTCCATTTAGGTATGCTGTAAAATAAGCCTAAATAAACCCAAATATGTAATTGTGTGGGCATGTGTGTGTGTATTGGCTTTTGCATAGACAGGCCTGGAATCAATTTAAAAGAATTCAAAGAAAAGATACCTTCAGTATTGATTTCTTTTGATGAGGCACAATGCCATTATTTTGCTGGTGAAAGGCATAGTCAATTGAATTAACCCTTAGTATATTACTGATACTTACTTATAGCCAAAAGGATGAAAAGTAAAGTTGACTTTAGTTAGATTTGAACTCAGAACCATAAAACACTGGGGAAAATAGGTTAACTACTGCTAGTAAAGTATATCCGTAAATCTTTGCATTTGTTGGTTCAACATATTAGTTGAAACTAGAGATAATAGTTAGTTTTTGCATGTTAAGATAACATTCTTGATAAAAATATTAGTTGACATAGTTCATTAGGTTGTCTATGATTCTCTATGGTTCATGTTCTCTCAGTAGTGTTGCACTGTAAAGACACCGGGCAAGCCAAAGTATTGTAGAGCAGCTAAAGTCTAATATTATAGGGCAGCCAAATGATGATATTGCAGAGCGCAGACTAAATAGTGATACTGCAGGGTAGATCAAAGTATAATATTGTAGAGTAACCAAATAAGGATACTGTAGGGTATCCAAAGTATGATATTGCTGGGAAAACCTAAGTTTAACATTGTAGGACATAACAGAGTATGATATTATGGGCAGCCAAAGTATAATATTACAGGCCAGGCCAAATTATGATATTATAGACAGCCATAGTGTAATATTGTGTAGCAAAACAGAGTATGATACTGTAGTGCAACCAAAATAATATTGTAGGACATAGTTAAAATGTAATATTGCAGGGCAGCGAAAGTTGAATATTGTAGGGTAGCCCTGGTCTGAAACAGTAAAATATCAAACTTTACAACGTATATTTCTGTACACAAGCTGAAATTGAGTTTGCCTTTCATACTTACAGAAGTTAATAAAAATAAGTACCAGTAATATGAGAGATAAATTTCCTTAGGTATATGTGCATGTGTGTTTGAATGCATCACCATAGTCATAACCCATTAGGCAGTAGTTCCACCAGTGTTACATCTCACTATAAAACATTACACAGAAACATGTTTCTGTATGCAAAGGCTCATACATTGGTATCTACTTGAGGAACTATGATATATATATATTATTTATTATTATTATTATTATCATTATTATTATTATTATTATTATTATTATATATATATATATACAGTTTTTCTCGCAGAAGAAATCCTTCTCTATACCAGGTGGGACAAAGACTAGATATTTGCTGCTTCCTAAAACTCAACACATTACAGTGGAGTGGCGATAATGATCCGATTTAGGAAACTTGCATCTAAATAATCTCCACAGCAACCTGATACAAATAAAACCTCTTCTCGATATGACCTGTAAATGCTAATAGAACACGAGCTAGATATTTAATTTAACAAATCACGTACCTCACATTCCTAGCGTTTCCCATCCCATACTCGATCTTCCACAACAGAAAAATCCAGTTTTGCGGATCACCAGAGAAATTGTCGCTAGTAACTTCCATGAATACCCGATAGCGCTGTATCTATATATATAGCACTTATTAACTTCCACCTCACACACAACCAAAATCAATCATTAACTTCCACTTCACACACATAAAGAAAGAGGCATACGTTTTTCTTAATCCAGATGCCTGATGCGTGTGGTTATGTAATATGATGTAATCACACGAAACAATGTGTACATTTTGTAGCACAGATCATAACAGTGTTTGTATTATACACACACACAGACATATAGCTAATGACAAATGTTATTATTTTATTAAATAAATATTACTTAACCTCAAGAAGAGGATTTTCATAGTTGAATTTTTAATATCTCAGTGTACAAGTTGATAGAACAGTGTGTATAGTTTTTGTATCAGCAATAGTGAAGTCTCTTTTCTAGGTATGCTACATGAGGTTTTTGATTTGTAGTTTTAATATTAAGTTTAATTAGAAGAGCGTCCATATTTAATAGGCACAGGCATGGCTGCATGGTTAAGAAGTTCACTTCACAACCACGTGGTTTCGGGTTCAGTCCCACTGCGTGGCACCTTGGGCAAGTGTCTTCTATTATAGCCTCGGGCCGACCAATGCCTTGTGAGTGGAATTGGTAGACAGATACTGTATAAGCCTGTCGTATGTATATATGTGTGTGTGTGTGTGTGCGCGCTTGTCACCACTGAACATTTATTGAACAGCCGGTGAATTTGTTTATGTCTCCAAATAACAAATGCCCGGCCGTTCAGTAGTTCAGTGGTAGGATTCCCATACTAAATCAGTATGGTTGGTGACAGGAAGGGCATCCGACTGTAAAAAGCTGCCTCAAGAAATCTCCATCCAACCCATGCTAGCATGGAAACACAGACGTATGATGATGATGCTGTGAGTAATGGCATTTTCTTCCTATTCTATGGTACCAACATGTAAGGAAGATGTACTAGGCCATTTGAGAGTTAAGTACCTTGATCCCCCGACACAATGCAGTCCTGATAACAAGACACAGATACTTGGGTGGTAGGTAGACTTAAACCGTCACCTGGTTTAACAACACCACTTGAATCTTGGGTGGCTTTAGTAGAGTCCACCCTGCTGCAAGTATTTATGCCAGGTCTCTGGTCTGAGGATAACTTTCTCCCTTCCTCCCACCAGTCACAGAGGCCCTGAAAAGGGTCATGGACACTCCTCTGACTAAGCCATAAAAAAACGTTTTTAAAGTAGTTAATGAAACTTAAAATTAACCTTTCACCCAAAAGGTATTATCTTTACCTACTTTCAACATGAACATGGTCTCACAACGTTTTATTTTTTTAATCAGTTAGTCAGGAGAGAAGGCAGTGCCCATCACCCCTGAGACTGGTGGGAGTGGGGAGGAAAGTATCCTCAGACGGGAGACCTGGCCCCAATGCTTGCAACAGAGTGGCCTCCGCTAAAGGCACCCAAGGGCCAGGTGGTGGTGTTAAATTGGGCAACGAATTAAATCTACTACCCAAGTAGGTCACGGCAGGTTTTGAACTCACAACGCAAAGAGCCAGAATAAATACCGCAAGGCATCACATCCAATGCTCTAATGATTCCGCCAGTCCACCACTAGTACTTTATTTATCTACTCCGAAAGGATGAAAGGCTAAGTTGACCTCAATGGGATTTGAACTCAGAGCGCAGTGAGCCAGAATGAATACTGCAAGGTATTCTATCTGACACACTAACGACTCTGCCAATTCACTGCCTGAAACTATTACACATAATTAGGAAATACTATCATCTTTTAGACAAAATACTTGTTAGACATAATTATGGATCATTGTCTAACTATAAGACATAGTGAGTGCCTGCAACATATAAGACACTGAGGTCTCATACGCAGAAGGCAGTAAATAAGACCATAGTCTTCTCATTATGTTAAACATTATAAGAGCAGTGAGTGACAGAATTGGCAGCATGCCAGACAAAATGCCTTGTGGTGTTTATTTAAGTTCCTGCCTGTTCCTAGTTCAAGTTCCGCCGGAGTAGACTTTGCTATTCATTCTTCTGGGATCAATTAAATTAAGTCCCAGTCATGACAAGAGTTGATTACGTCAATTAACACCTCTTCCTCCCCTTATATACAAAAAAAGAATTGGTGACATTCTGCCAGTGTTAGGAATCATTATATTAACTCTTAACATTCTGTAGGACACTATTCCACATGGTACAGCATCATCAAATTCATATAAATAATTGAACTATATATATATAGTGAAAGTGAACTATTTTTGTGTAAGAACACTTCAAGCACCTGTGTTTCTTACATGTAAAATTTGTAATAAATAAGCTGCAAAAAACCCATTTTAAGGTATTTTCTACTCAATCATTACAGGACTTAGAAAATTTGGGCTCTCTAGTTGTGCCATGGGCATGACAATCTTTCTAGTGTCGGTGTCACGATAAAACGCACCCAGTACACTCTGTAAAGTGGTTGGTGATAGGAA
>JAOPJM010482667.1:0-10935 GCA_027124095.1 Muusoctopus leioderma | reverse complement strand
GTATATATATATATATATATATATATTTATATATAAAGATATATCTCAGGAGATATAGAAAATATCATTATATAAAAGAAGTATATATCCAAAAATAAAGTCCACAAAAATTCAATAAGTTTGTGAGCCATGAGTAACCACTTTTTTCTCACAGCTCACATTCAATATGACTTATTCCATTTTACGAACTTTATTAACTGGTTTTTGCTAATGCAGACCATCAGTAGTTTTCTTGGACTCTAGATTTAATCTTTGCTATATACAAAAATTCTCTATAAAGATATGATAAGTATTAATATGAAAATATATGACACACCAGAATAATGGACATTGCTGTATTATGCTCTTTCAGATTGAAAGATAAGAAACCAGATTATGAAATCAAGCTAACAAGAGAAGTCTAGCATCAGTGGGCGTTACAGACAACCAATGATTCATAAACGTTCAAGCTTTTTTTTTTATTGGTTAGTCAGGAGTAAAAGCAGTGCCCATCACCTTTTTTCAGAGCCTCCGAGACTGGTGGGAGGGGATGGAGGAAGGAAGGTATCCTCCAACCGGAGACCTGGCCTGAATGCTTGCACAGAGTTGACTATGCTAAAGGCACCCAAGAGTCAGGTGGTGGTGTTAAACTGGGCAATGCATTAAGTCTACCACCCAAATAAGCCATAGTGGGATTTGAACTCAGAAGGTAAAGAGCTGGAACAAATACTGCAAAGTATTTCATCCTATGCTATGAGAATTCTGCCAGTCCACCATCCTGGCCTGGTACTTTATTTATCTACCTCAAAATGATGAAAGGCAAAGTTGACCTCGGCAGAGTTTGAACTCAGAGTGCAGTGAGCCGGAACAAATACTGCAAGGAATTCTATCCGATGCTCTAACTGCTCCACCAATTTGCCACCTTTGTTGGATGGATAAAAAAAACACGGAAATTATGCCAATCTAGGATCCATATCAAAATCTGTTGGGATACTCCTTCACAGAGATCTTAACCAAAACTAAAATCTTTCAGTACTACAAGACCAAATACTTAAGTTTGAAATATTTTAAATATTTGGGTACATCATTACCCAGTATCTTACTGATAGTTATTTCATTGGCCCATGTGAAATAAAAACAAAAATAATTTCTTACATTAATTACTCCAAGAACAGTTTAAACTTTATACTGCTATAAAGCATCTAGTATTTGAACTCACGACTACCCATACTAACACTACTGCAATGATGATGATGAGAAGGGGTAAAGGATGATAATGATGAAGATGATGATTACAAAAGTATCTTCTTGTTTGAACCAAAGTGAAGAGAAGAATGTATACTTTGAAACCTGATGCCCAGAAAGCATGAAAAATATAGCATGAATAAAAGAATACCAGCAGAAATTGCAAAGAATCAGCATCCATCCGAAAAGTGTTTCCTCTCAATGGAAGCTTGATAATCACTTCTCTAGAACCCAAACCAAAGTGGAAAAACCATCAATGGACAAAGGAGCACATATTTCTATTCTAAATTTATACTGTACAGTACTTTCTTCCCAGATAGGGAAAACATCATAACACATACACGCAAGTAATGGCAATAGAATACATGGAATATTTATATATGGATATAAATAAATACATTATATGAAATGCAGGCTACAAGCTGAATATTACAAAAAAAAAAAAAAGGAAAAAAATATTCACAACCTCCATAACCTCTACAAACATAATAAAAACATCAGATCAAAATACACAAGGCCACACTTACAGCTACTAGAAAGATAAAAATAAAAATACACAATATGTCCAATCAATACATTATTTGCAATGGCAGACAAGAATATATTATTATGCTGACTAGGAGGAAATATATTACAAGGAGCAGATGTGAGAAATATGTCCCTGAAGAAGAAAGAAAACCCCTTCCAAAACTGAAAAGACGTGTAAGGATGATAGATAAAACTTAAAACTACAACTAAGTCCACTACATAAAACTACAACTAAATTGGTGAATTGGCAGAGTCGTTAGCATGTTGAACAGAATGCCTTGCAGCATGTGTTCCAGCTCACTGCACTCTGAGTTCAAATCCCGCCGAGTTCAACTTTACCTTTCATCCTTTCGGGGTAGATAAAATATGTACCAGTCCAAGGTGGTGGTGGACTGGTAGAATCATTAAAGCATTGGACAAGAAAGATGCCTCACAGTATTTATTCCAGCTCTTTGAATACTGAGTTCAAATCCTGCTGTGATCTACTTGGGTGGTAGACTTAATCTGTCCCCCAGTTTAACACCACCACCTGGCCTTTGGGGGCCTTTAGCAGAATTGACTCTGTTGCAAGCATTTAGGCCAGGTCTCCCTCCCTCCCACCAGTCTTGGAGGCATTGAAAACAGGGTGATGGGCACTGCCTTCCCTCCTGACTAAGCAATAAAAAAAAAATTATATCTTAAAATGAAGTCATGATTGGATTAACAATTCCGATCTAGTTTCTCTACGCAACTGTCATACTTATCACCAAAGCAACTGTATATTTGCTGGAAAAATATATAATTAGGTATGCAAACCCAAAGAACTAGCTGGAAAGAAAAATAAAAGCAATTAAATGACAAAGAATAAATAATTCTTTTCTACAAATAGAGGATGCTAACAACAACAATTCGACCACCTTAGATAAGTTTTCAGCAATGGCACCCTGGATCATATCTAACTTAATAGCATCCAATGATAATATATATCAGACATATAAATAAATCCACTACCCAACCAAAGTATAATAGAGCCAAGTTAAAAGTACAGAATATTCAGATATAAACAAAATGCCAAATCTTTTATGGACACAACTGTCCACTTCCAAGTTTCAATGTTCTATTTGGATATAAATGAACAAAACAATACAGATGATTGACAATCAGCAATAAAAGGAAATGATGGGTTCTGGGACAAAATATGGAATGATAACAAATAAGAACATAAACAGGGAGAGTAAAGTGGATAGAACAATATAAAAAAAACAAAAGCATCCAGGAACAAAGCTAGGTAGAGATAACAATTGCAAAAGTCATGCATATACTGGAGTCAAACAGCAATTGGAAACCACACTGTGATAATATATACTACACTTTTGGCTAACATAGTCAACAAAATATTTGCCGGCCTTTTCAATGCTATTCTTAAAAAAAAAAAAAATCTCAGAAACAATGCAAGAATAATTCTAATAGCAAAAATCCAAGAACAATGAACATTCTTATGATTATATAGCTATCACCTAACTATCAACTAAACATGAAATTCTCGCATCAATAATTTCTCACAGTAAATGCCTGCTTGAAAAGAGAATAACATCTAATCAGATGAGCAAAAGTAATGTTGAAGAGACAGTTAAGGCTCTAAAAATCATCTACTGATAAATAAAGCTATAACCAAAGATAGTAAGAATTGGAAAAAATTGCAAGGCCTGGATTGACAATGAAAAAGCTTTTGGCAGTATTCCAGATAAATGGATTCTGCAAGCAAACATGAACAATACGTAATATAAGCATCAGTCATAATTACATATATATATATATATATATATATAGGTATATATATATATCTGTGTGTGTGTGTGTGTGTGCGTGCATGCGCACGTGTATGTATGTATGTATGTATGTATGTATATTTAAAATAGACCATGGCAAGATTGAAAACAGCAACACACCTACATAGAAATGACAATGATAAATCACAGCATGTATGTAGAAGTATATTCCACATGGAATATTTCTCATTCCTCTTCTATTAACACTTAAGACTGCTATCAACTAGACTGAAGACAGAAGCATTACAGAATGACTATAAACCATTTTTTTTGTGGTTGGTTTAAAGTTATATGCAAGCAAGGAAAACTAGTTGAACATCTTATTATTACAAACACTACAGGGTTTTCAATAGGAATATACACATACACAAGACAAGAACACAATTATAATTTTTTTCTCTATTAACCTCATCTCTAGAGTGAAACACTTTTTCATATTTGCATCTACAACATTTTGATTGGTTTGGTCATGAGTCAGTAACATAGTAGATAGTTGAAATACAAGTTCGTAGTTTGATTGTAGTCTAGTATAATGTACATATCCACGAATAAGACACCTGATGATGATTGGAGTTCAAACTGATTGAAATTCAGTATACATGTATATGTAGGCACAGGCATGGCTGTTTGGTTAAGAAGTTTGCTTCACAACCATGTGGTTTCGTGTTCAGTCCTGCTACATGGCACCTTGAGCAAGTGCCTTCTACTATAGCCTCGGGCTGACCAATGCCTTGTGAGTGAAATTGGTAGATGGAAACTGTACGGAAGCCCATCGTATATATATATATATATATATATATATATATATGTAAATTGAATTAGGTATAATCCTAGCGTCATCCAAAATTAAGCACGCAATAAATATATATATATATATAGATATATCATCATCATCATCATCATTTTATGTCCGCTTTCCATGTTAGCATGGGTTGGATGGGTGATTTTGGTCCAAGTCAGTTCCTATTTGGAGTCACCACTCTCCCAGATGGATCTGGGGACCACGTCTCACTCATACATTTCATTTGGCTTGGGTTTTCAAAGTTTTTCAGTTCATTATATTACATATGTAAGACACTACCATATTTGTATTTAGTATGCAGAACGCTTCCGTGAGGTATTTACCCTCAGCTATATTGTTGATATTCAGCGTTAATGCCTAGCAGTGGAATGGAATTGAAGTTAAATCATGATCTGAGACTGAATAGTTTTCTTTCAATCAAACTTTATCACTATCCTGATGAACTTCATTGACATCCTAATTAAAATATTGTTAACTTTTTATAACCTCAGTCTGGCTGCCAGCTTCATGTCTATACTACAACCAATGAAGAAAAGAATACCTCTTCAGGGTAGTTACTGAGTATGTATCAATAGGCTTATAAGTGTGATCATATGTGAGAGAAAGAGACTACACACACACTCATATACACAAACACACACACATGCACATGTGAACACACACAGATGCACATGTGAACACACACAGAATTAAAGATTTTGTCTGTGTGTGGGTGGTGGAGATGGGGGTAATCAACTAAGTAATCAATAACAACTGGTAGTTTCTGGAAAACTGAATTACAAATGCTAGACAATAAGAATTAGACCATTCATTCAAAAGACCCATTCATGAAGATCAAGTGTCTACCACATTACCTGAGTCATGTATCTACTCACAAGAATAAGGTAAGGGAAAAACCGAAATTTGCTATGACTCTGCATTACTTAATAGTTCTGACTGAGTTATCCTTTTTTTCTTTTTACTGCTTAGTCAGGAGTAAAGGGCAGTGCCCATCACCTTTTTTTTCAGGGACTCCGAGACTGGTGAGAGGGAGGGAGGAAGTTTTTTTATTCAGACAAGAGACTTGGCTGGAATGCTTGCAACAGAGTGGACTCCACTAAAGGCACCCAAGGACCAGGTGGTGGTGTTAAACTGTGCTACAGATTAAATTGGCCACCAAAGTAGGCCACGGTGGGATTTCAACTCAGAACACAAAGAGCCGGAACAAATGCTGCAAGGCAACCCATCTCATGCTCTAAAGATTTCGTCAGTCCACTGCCCTAGACTGGTACTTTATTTATCTACCCTGAAAGGATGAAAAGTAAAGTCGACCTTGGCGGGATTTGAACTCAGAGAACAGTGAGCCAAAATGAATACCACAAAGCATTCTATCCAATGCTGTAACAACTCTGCAAGTTCACTGCTCTAGTGGTGAAGAATCTAATTGCCAAGAAGTTGTAGCAAATAGAGAATTTTTTTTTTTTTATTGCATTTTATTTTATTTATTTATTTATTATTATTTTTTTTTGGCATCCTGATACTTTCAATTGGCATCACCGAGATCTTGTTGAAAAATGTCAACAATACTGCTAAAACTAGTTTGTTTCACAACCACTTTGCAACCACATGAATCTGGGTTTGATCCCACTACACAGCACCTTAGGTAGATAAGTGTATCCTACCATACATACCCTCGAATTGACCAATACATTGTGAGTTAAATTTTGGTAGACGGAAACTGAAAACCATGTGGAAGCCTGCCTGTCATATATATTTATACATATATAATGTGTGTGTGTGTGTGTGTGTTGTGTGTGTGTTTACGTGGTGTGTGTTTACATGTGTGTGTGTTTACGTGTGTGTGTGTTTATGTGTGTTTTTATGTGTGTGTGTTTACGTGTGTGTAATTATGTGTGTGTGTTTACGTGTGTGTGTTTACATGTGTGTGTTTACGTGTGTGTGTGTTTACGTGTGTGTGTGTTTACATGTGTGTGTGTTTACATGTGTGTGTGTTTACATGTGTGTGTGTTTATGTGTGTGTGTTTACGTGTGTGTGTTTACGTGTGTGTGTTTATGTGTGTGTGTTTACATGTGTGTGTGTGTGTATATATCCTTCACTGATTTATATTTGCATAGGATATAAACATTGGCAATAAAGCTGAAGAAAAACCCAACAAAAACACAAAAATACAAATGGTGCTTTATGAAGGAAGTCCCTTGCATTGAGTTAGACTCCTAGGTCACTCACCCACACTGTCAGAAATGCAGTGAGCTAGTGACTGGCCCACTGGTGACCTGTAACCAACGATGCTATTCTTAACAAAGTCCAGTATAAAATAAAATAAATAAATAACTCTGTGCAAGAGAATTTGTGCAACTTTCCCTAAATAATGTTCAGTAAAAATTCAACATAATTTTATTGGATTTTGCAATTCCTTCTTTCCAAACATATCGAATATTAATGGTAACATTTATTGGTAATTTAGTCTGCCCCAATCCAAATATTATGAAATTTTATTGTTTTTTATGGATTAAATATATCTAATGATTTATTTATATTTATTTTATATTTTTTAAAATTTTATATTAACTTTCTAATGTCATTAGCTCCATGGAGGATTTAGCTTTTAAAAACTGTCCTGCTTGTGTGTTCATTTATTTATTCCTTTATTTGTTTCATGAACATTAAACCGATGACAGAGAATGGGCGGTCGGGCTTATAAAATCCGTCTTTTAGAAATATATTGGTTTAGTGGTAAAAATGTAAGGCCTAATGATTCAAAAGACCAACATTTTAAAGCTTTTTGTAATACGACTTAGATGATGAGTATTACCAATAACTAGGAGTATAATGACTAGGTATATCAGACTCCTGACTTAAGAGAGATGTGAGTTCATATTCTTTCACTGATGTTGCACCACTGTGCCCTGCAAAGGGTAAGAAGTGTAAAGATAGGATATAGTAGCCTACTGCTGGATGTATCCCTCTTCATGCCTGAAGATTTATGGTCATATCACTGACTCATTAATGCTGCAGCGATAACTTGACACTGACTGAGGTGCTCTGTCAGTCTTAATTATCATGTTTGCGAGCTTAGTGGACTGGAGAAATTTGAACTAAAGTGCCTTACTCTAGGACACAATATGCCTCCCGGACAGGGAACTGAACCCACGACCTTAAGATTGAGAGCCCAGTTTCCTAACCACTAGGTCACGCACCTTCTCACTGTGGCCTGTATTAATTCCTAAACTTTATACACCGTTAACATATCAGCAGAGTAGGTAAGAAAAGTGCTGAATTAACTGGAAATTCATGAGTAGTTTAGTGGTTTACTGCATAATATAAAATACTCTTGACTGAGAATGAGTAACTGACAAAGCTCATATTCCTCTGTTTGCTTCAGTTGGTCATTAAAATCTCTAGATAAAGCACTGAACACTTTCAGTATTAGATAATCTAAGAAAACAAAAGGAGTACCATCTAATCTGGTAGTACTGAATCACTTCATGCAGGGGTTCTTCAGCTGGCAAAAATGAGAATAAAGACTGACAGAGTTCCCGGTCAGTGTCAAGTTAGCGCAATAGCATTAATGAGTCAGTGGTATGACCATAAACCATCAGGCCTGAAAAGGGATACATCTAGCAGTGGACTGCTATATCCTATATTTACACATATAATTTGATTCATTCATAGTTATTTCCCTTGTTAACTGCTTCCTCTTCTACATTGTGTTTTCATACCAGGAGCTCATGACAAATTTGCACCAGCAAATTTAATTCTTATATTTTCGTTAAGTCCTTTCAAACTGCATGTCTAATTTGATTGAACTATATGTTGAACTGATTGAAAGCAACATCTTTTGAGATAGTATTTCCGATCATGCACTCTCCCTGTAACTTTTTTGGTTTGATTTTTTTTTTTTTTTTTTTTTTTGTCTTTCAAAATGTTTTTTGGATGTCTATGTTTCGAACATCGGAGATTCTGATTCTAGAAAGGAAACATTTTTTTTAATTTTCACCTCCTCATCTTCTGGTTTCAGAACATGCACTTCCTCCTAACTTTTATACAACCATATGTGTAAAGAACATGAGTATTGAGAAAGACAAGCAAATATAAACATATAGACATACTTAAATGAAAAGATATGCTATTTAGTTATATAAGGAGATATATAAACGAATAGTTATTTTAGTATATAGATGAAGATAAAAGCTAAGACATACACATTCAAGTAAAGAAGGGAGAATACTTCATAATTATGTGTATATGTGTATATATGTATGTGTGTGTGTGTGTGTGTGTGTGTGTGTGAGTGTGTGTGTGTGTGTGTGTAAGTGAGTGTGTGTGTACGATTTTAATTAAACACTCCAAATAAATTGCATCTATCTAATAACTTAAAACCATACACATATTTTACATGGCAATTTGTATATATTATGTATTGGTCGTCATATATTAACAATAATAATTGTTTCTAATTTAGGCACAAGTCCAACAATCCAGTACTTGACTGGTACTTTATTTTATCGACCCCGGAAGGATGAAAGGCAAAGTTGACCTCGGCGGGATTTGAACTAATAATGATAATGATTTCTTTATAACAATAAAGTTAAGGTGAAAGAAAGAGAAAATATTGAAAATTATGCAGATTTATTGAAACATGTTAAAGTGTCTTCCCATTCCAACAAAAGGCAACTTCTCTGATTGCAAGCTACTAACCTATTGCTTCCACTTCCAGCATCTCAAAGGTGATGGAAACAGTCATAAACAACCATTTCCTTCATTACCTTGAGTCTTTCTCCATCCTCAATGACTACCAGTATGGTTTTCACAGAGCCACATAACTAGAGACTTGCACTCCTTTCTCACTCCCCCTTGAGAATTTTGGCAAGCAATGTTTTTGACCTTGGCATTCAACAAAGCCTTAAGCTATGTCTGGCATAAGAACCTCATAGCTAAGTTCCCCACTTATGGGCTCCATTCATCTCTCATCTCATCAGACTGCTTCATTGTAATATGTGTTTGTGGAATTCTCTTCGATCCACACTATAAACTCTGGTGTATTCCAAGATTTGATTATGTCTCATACATTCTCCTTTCAGTACATTAACCTACTTTCTGGCCCCTCTAACAACACACACTTATATACAGGTGATGCCATGCATCACTCTTTCTTAATCTTCTACATATACGCACCATCCACATGCAACATAGACACCTCATGGCAGACCTGTACTGACTCAATGAACAGGGACCTTGAAAATATCTTCCAATGGACACATGACAGCTTAGTCTCCTTCAACAGTATACAGACATAATCAGTACACATATAAAGGAAACAGTCTTGTACCACTCCCTACACATAAATAAAACTCTCAACACAACAATCAAAACCGACTGAAAATGCTAGCCCTTACAATTTCTGATGATCTCTCATGGTAACCTTCCATAACATTGCCTAAACTGCATCCCAAAGGTACAGAACATACTTTAGTCCTGATCAGTTGCTGAACCTTTCCAAAAACTCATGTAAGATATCTAAGATGGTCCTGCTAATATATACACACACACACTCATCCTAGACCACTTCCAAAAGAAAGCCACTGAGCTGATTGGCAAAGATTCAATCACCAACACACTACAACCACTAGCTCACAGACATGATGTTTCTTCTCTCTATCTATCCTACTACAACAACATCTGCTCCTCTGAAGTGACTAGCTCTATACTGCCTCCACCTAAGCCCACTCAATATGCTCATCTGTCTTCTTCTTATCATCCCTACTGTGTTTCACTCTCTAGATCTTGCATTAAACATTTTGCTTAATCCTTCCTCCCTAGAAATGCAGTCCTCTGGAATTCCTGTCTTGCCCATGTTTTCCAGCAGACATAGACCTACAGAAGTTCAAGTTGAACATCAGCCACACCAATCTAAGCAGTCTCAGAGAGCTTACAAAGGCCACTGGCTCTGCCCTTCTTCCTCTAACTATTAAAGAAAAAATTTGGCTAAAGAACTAAGAAAACTCTGTGACATGCAAGTGAATGGCATTATATCTCTGTTATTAGTACTGGGAACAACATTTTTATTTATTTACTTTAATCTACAAGAATCATTTACAAATTCTTTGGGAGTTTCAGAGACTTGTTGTTATATCTTAAGACATATGTCTGCTAACTTGATCAACATTGAACTTTGTTATAATAATATTTATTGTTTTTATGTATACTTGTGCAAACACACATATATCTATATTCTAATATCCTGTCATTTAGATATTACAGAACTGCAGCAAATGAAATAAAAATCTGAGGACAGTGATATATTCTTAATTATATAATGTACAAACACTACGGAAGCAATAATTAATGATGACTATTTAATCACATACCAATGAATTATTTATTGTCATAATATGATGGAATATATTTCAATATTATATCTTATATTACATCTGACTATAATCTAATATTAATGTCATCATGATATGATGGAATATATTCAACTATTTTTTTTTTATCGCTTTTTACGTCCGTTTTTTCCATGCTAGCATGGGTTGGACGGAGAGAGTTATTGAGGCAGAATTTTTACGGTC
>JAOPJM010482253.1:0-10938 GCA_027124095.1 Muusoctopus leioderma | reverse complement strand
AAAGGCAAAGTTGACCTCGGCGGGATTTGAACTCAGAGAGCAGTGAGACAGAAAGAATACCGTAAGGTATTCTGTCCAACACACTAATGACTCTGCCAATTCGCCGCCGGTTATTAGATAATAAAGTCAGTTTTAAATAACAGAATTACATGACGTTAAAGTAAAAAGTATTTGAAGACAATATAAACTAGTGACTTGTTATTATATAATTATTTCTAACATAGGCGCAAGGCCAACAACCCCAGTACTTGACTGGTACTTTATTTTATCAACCCAGGAAGGATGAAAGGCAAACTTAACCTCGGCGGGATTTGAATTCAGAGCGCAGTGAGCCAGAACGAATACTGCAAGGCATTCTGTCACGACGCGCTAACGACTCTGACAAAGAGAAGAGAGTGTGGGCCACTAGCACCAGTATATCTATAGACATCTGAATCAATACATATTCACATATGTCTTCTGTATAACCAGCAATCTGTAAGAGTCTAAACTGAACATTAACCTCACTGAAGTTAACCTCCTATAGGGAAACAGGGATGACTAAAATTAAATAAGACTTGGATGTGTAATGTTAATGTTCATGAACGATGAGTCACAGATGAGTTGAGAGAAAAACTGGGTATAAGAGGAGGAATTATATGTAGTGTGCAAGAGAGAAGATTGCGTTGGTATGGACATGTAATGTGTATGGGTGATGGCAGATGGGTGAAGAAGTGCCAAGTGATCCAGGTGGAAGAGGTAGACCAAGGAACACATGGGCAGAGGTGGTGGAAGCAGATCTCAAGGTGCTGAATCCCAGGAAGGAGTTGACGAAGGATCGAGAGAAGTGGAGAGAAGCTGTGTTGGAGAGGACCCATCCAACCCATGCAAGCATGGAAAAGCGGACATAAAATGATGATGATGATGATGATGTGGATATTCTTAACACTTTTCCACAGATTAATAATAAAAAAAAAAAGATTTCCCTTTTCACTGCACTAAAATCCTTATTATTTGAAATATTTTTCAAGGGTATAAAGTCTGTATAAAGTCTAACTGAAGGTGCATGACCTGAGTGATTATAATGTTGGACTCATGATTGTAAGGTCGTGGGTTCGATTCCCGGGCCGGACGATGCGTTGTGTCCCTGAGCAAGGTATTATATTTCATATTGCTCCAGTCCACTCAGTTGAAAATGAGTAGTGACAGGAAAATATGGTGACACTTCTGTCAGGGGTTGCAACCAACAGGTAGTATTCAGTAATGGGGAAAAAACCAACAGAAACAACATAGTTTCCTTGGTTCAATTAGGAAGATCTGCCATGATCTTCCGTTCGATCTAAAAATAAAATAAAATAAAATAAAAAATAAAGTCTGTGGTGGGTTGCAAGTTCACATCTCACTGCAGGACATTCAATTCTGATATGGTGGTGATGAATCCCTGATGGGGTTGGGTGAAACATTGATATAGGGCTCGCCTAACTCCAAAATAAAAAGATAACTCATACATCCCATTGGGAAATGAAGAGAAATATATATATATATATATATATATATATATGTAATGACTCACCTTTGGTCGGTAGAACACATTCTGAACAGACAACATTGATACAATTGTTAAAATCTCATCACTGCAAGATAAGTGAACCGACATTATCAACATCTTTGACAACATGGGTTCCAGTGGGAATTCAGCCATCTGTAAATGGATAAATCAGAACAATACATAACAACAAACACCCAGTCTTCTCTGTAAATGGATAAATCAGAATAATATATAACAAACAGGAGACATTTTCTGTGACCATATTTCTAGCAACAATACACAGCCTATGTGTTCACTGTGCTCTGAGTTCAAATCCTGCTGAGGTCAACTTTGCCTTTCATCCTTTCGGGGGTAGATAAACAAAGTACCAGTCAAGGGAGTGGTGGAGGACTGGTGGAAGTGTTAGAGTGTCGGACGAGATGCATCGCAGTGCCTATTCCGGCTCTTTGCGTTCTGAGTTCAAATCCCACTATGGCCTACTTGGGTGGTAGACTTAATCTGTCACCCAGTTTGGGTGCCTTTAATGGAGTCCACTCTGTTGCAAGCATTCGAGCCAGGTCTCCGGTCTGAGGATACCTTCCTCCCTCCCTCCCTGAAAATAAGGAGTGATGGGCACTGCCCTTCCTACCCGACTAACTGATAAAAAAAAAAAAACACTTTCTATTTTCTCAGTCTTAACTCATTGGTGTGCGGGTCTCTCCTAGGTCCTATCCTCACATCATTTTCCCAGGTATCTCTCTTTGCCCTACTTCTAATATGAACACCTTCCCTCTACTAACTCCTAACAAACTTTCCTCCCAGCATCAATCAACCTGTCTAAATCAATGCAATCATATGCCACTACCTATGGTCTCAGTGTCACCTCCCTGTTCACTTTCACTCCATCATTCAGTTAACTTACCTGCTCAAGCTTGCTAGGATTTACTTGACTCAATCACGCCACGCATCACAATCCCACATAGCATTCGCAAGGGGTCAGCAAAGCAACATCCCCCCGTGTCTGTACAGAGCTGGCCAATGAACGTTTCTGCTGGATGGCCGACCCGAGTATATCTGTGTCGGGGTGTCCATAGGAGGACATCGCTAACGAGTTCTTGCTTAGCTCTCCAGCAATGTCCCACAAAGTGCATGCGTCTCACTCTAATGACATCAGTGACTGCATTGAGATTACTGTATAGTCTTTGTTTGGTCGGATGCTTTTCTCAAGAGATATTCAGTTAACAGTGCACAACTATCAGAACATACTCTCTTCATTCCTCTCTCAATCACCTCAGACTCCCTACAATTACAATACCTCACTTTTCACACTTCATAGACCATGCTTCATACAGTTTTCTGGTCATAAACAGTAACTTTACAGTAAATATGTGTACATGTATATATATAACATGCTTATGTACACCTAGACATGCAACGACTCTCGCTGTGATCTCCGCTGTTTCGTGTGCTCATACTATTTTAAGTAAGTTGATGTCAAGTTTATAATATTGATAGCTTCAACAGATGACGGAGGCAACTTACCCTGCGGCCAAGTCTGGTCAGCAGACCTTCATCATCTAGTGCACTCAACGCGTGAAGCTGTTCCATGGCCGATATCAAAGTCTGCATGGGAGGAGCATCCATGAAGTCAAAAGAGAGCAGATCATTGATTCCCATGGCCTTCAGAGACAGCACAGTGCTGGCCAAGTTTGTACGCTGGATCTCGGGGACGTTTGTAGGAAGCATCTCGTCTCGATACGCCCGTTCGGTGTAGAGCCGGTAGCATTTGCCCGGACCTGTGCGACCGGCACGCCCAGCGCGTTGTTTGGCTTGAGCCTGTAGGAGACAAAAACAGATAAGGGTCAAGTATTGAGGGCAGCGCTTTAACTCTCAACATCCTGTAAGACACAGTTCCACACAATACCTCATCATCAAATTCATATGAATCATTGAACTATATGTATGGTGAGAGCGAACTATTTTTGTGTGATAACACCTCAATTACTTGTTTCTTACCTGTAAATTTCACAATAAATAAGCTGCAAAAAACTTGTTTTTAAGCATTTTCTGCTCAGTCATTACAGGACTTAAGGAATTTTTAACAGGATGTTAAGAGTTAAATAACAAAACCAACTCTGCCAAGATGCAACAATTATATGAATAATTGTGAAAGATTAGATATTAAAAAAAAAGAAGAATATTATTCATATCATAAATATGGAAATTATTTCCAGTTTGGAATATTACTCCTCCTGTGTATACAGCCAGGAGAGGATGTGCTCCACCAAGCAGACTTTGTCCAAAGTCTTCAGTGGGTTATGGGACCTACCATTACATCAAAGGATGGCATTTTGTTATTGAGTGTTGTTGTTTCTTAACTAACACATAAAGTTAATGACTTTTTAAGGTCACATGTAGAAGCAAAATGGCTGAGCAGATAAGGTTTTGGACTACCAGCTCATATGTCATGAATTCATGAGCCAACAAGTGAGCCTCTACATGGTCGCTCATCCTGCAAGAAATAGCAGCCAAATCTCACTCAAAGCACACCCAATTGTCTTTAAAAAGGAAGGACACATTGGTTAATATAGTCCTAGATACACTATGTCTGAAGAAAAGATGGGATGGCCATGGCTTGAACACCTTTGATCATAGGTTTGCTCAATCAGGGCTACCCTGAAGCTAAACAACAACAACAGCAACGATTATGAGTTTCATATCTGTGTGTGAGCATTACATAATGTTTCTGAGCAGGAGACCCATCTCTTAGATGTCACAGATATTTATCAGTCTTTCTAGGGGAAATATCATTAGAACTAATCATCCATTGATACATACTTCTGATCAGGTAATGTGAAGTAATTGTCTATTCATCACACAGGCATGGCTGTGTGGTTAAGAGGTTTGCTTTGTAACCACATGGTTCGAGGATCTATCCCACAGAGTGGCACCTTGGGTAAGTGTCTTCTACTGTAACCTCAGGCTGACCAATGCCTTGAGTTGTGAGTGAGATTGGTAGACGGAAACTGAGAGAGTGGTCAGTCATATATGTGTGTGTGTGCATGTGTGCTTGTCATCACTTGACACCATTTATCACTTAGGCAGCCAGTGATGTTTGTTTACATTATTCATAAAACAAAATGTCCGGTTGCTTGACGGTTCAGTGATATAATTCCTATACTTAAAATTATAAGTATGGTTGGTGACAGGAAGGGCATCGGCTGTAAAATACTGCCTCAAACATCTCCGTCCAACCCATGCCAGTATGGAAACATGGGTGTAATGATGATGATGATGATGACGATGATAACATCTATATGTTGTTGCTGCTGTTCAGAGCCAGGTCAGCTCTGATAGAGCAGTCCTATGATCAAAGGCATTCCAGCTGTGACCATCCCACAGTCTTTTTACATTATACAACTATACATTATCCAATGCATCCTTTTTTTATGATTTGAGGGAGATTTGGCTGTTATTTTTAGCAGGTCGAGTGACCATATAGAAGCTCCCTCATTGGCTTGTGTATATGTTGTTATTTATTTATAATGTCAAGCAATCATTTCTGGTTATTAACAATTACATTGATGTCATCAACATATCTTCAGGTAAACCAACAACGGAGTCTCTACATGGTCACACGACCTGCGAGAAATAGCAGCCAAAACTATCTCAAATTACACTCTACTGTCTTGGAAAGGGAAGGACACACTGGATAGCATAGTCCTAAATATGCAATGCCTTACAGAAGGACTATCATAGGTTTGCTAAGCCAGGGCTGAGCTGTGGTGAAACAACATCAAACATCCTTAGTAGATTGGTGGTTGTATATATATTGTTGATATTCATAATGAGCATCAGTCCTTTCCCTCAATTTCTATATATAGTGATCATCTCTAAGTCTTGCCAATTGAGCTGAATATGCTTCACTGAGGAGATCCAACAAGATCGAAACATGTCAGATGCTTTCATCAGTTGGCTTTAAAAACAAGATCCACTCCTAACTGCATTGTCTTTCATCATCGTTTTACATCCATGTTTCCATGCTAGCTTCGATTAGACAGAGATTTCTTGAGGCAACATTTTACAGTCGGATGCCTTTCATGTCACCAACCATACTGAATAAATATGGGAATCCTACCACCAAACCACCGAATGGCCGGGCATTTTGTTATTTGGAGATGTAAAAAAACTCACTGGCCGATCGAAGACAAGCACACTCACACACACATACACACAAATATATATATATATACAGAAACGACAGGCTTCTACACAGTTTCTGATTACTAATTCCACTCACAAGGTATTGGTCGGCCCGAGGCTATAGTAGAAGACACTTGCTCAAGGTGCCATGCAGTGGGACTGAACCCAAAACCATGTGGTTGCGAAACAAACTTCTTAACTACACAGCCATGCCTGCACCCCTGAAAGACGGAAAAAGGATATATATATATATATATATATATATCGGAGGCATGGTTGTGTGGTTAAGAAGTTCACTTCAAAACCACGTGGTCCCGGGTTCTCTTCCACTGTGTGACACCTTGGTCAAGTGTCTTCTACTATAGCCTCGGGCCAACCAATACCTTGTGAGTGAAATTGGTAGACAGAAACTGTAGAGAAGCCTGTTGTATATATATATAAATATACACATATATATATATATATATATATATATGTATGTATATATATATATATATATATATATATGTATGTATATATGTGTGTGTGTGTGTATGTGTGTGCGTGTGTGTGTGTGTGCATACGTGGGCTTGACGCCGTTTATCACTGAAACCAGCTAGTGACATTTGTTTACATCTCCAAATAACAAAATGCCCAGCCGTTCAGTGATTCGGTGCTGTAATTCCCATACTTAATCAGTATGGTTGGTGACAGGAAGGGCATCCGAACATAAAATGCTATCTCAAGAAATCTCCATCCAACCCATGCTAGCATGGAAACACAGATGTAAAATGATGAAGTAGATGATGATGATATATATATATATATAACTTTGATAGGTTTCGGCCAGTATTGGCCCAGGCCATGTCTAACTTAATAGCACCACCTAATATATAGTCTAACTTAATATAATAGTCTAACTTAATAGCACCACCTATATATTAGGGTGCTTTTAGAAAATCAACTTTAGAAATAAAATATGTAGAACACACTATTTTGATAGGTTTAGTGATTAATTGCTTTTTAAAAATAATTTTTGCTTAAATTAAACTTTTAAAAGCTGCTCAAATGATTTCAATTTTTGACATTTTAGTAAAAAATGTTATTATTAAACTGTAACAATTTTTTTAGTTTTATATATGATAAATATATAAATAAAACATATTTTTAACCATTCAACTTTTTATATTTCAGATATTAATATATTGAAATTTTCATAAAAATGAGCACAATAACATGATCACAAAAACTCTTATGGCTTGTTGTATCACCATGTTCATTCATTCCTGTTGGCAAGTTTCCATCAAAAGAGGAAGTTCTAATATTTTTGTTTTATCTTCACAAGGAAGAAAAGAAAACTTTGTCTGAAAGTGTCAAAATTGCAGCAAATAGGGTCATGAAGATATGGCAAGATGAAAACATTCCCACCAAGTACAAGCGGATGTTCGAAAACACATTCTTTTGCTGTATAAGGAATGGCAAGGTCTTAGAAAAAATATGTATCATAAAAGTGCAGCAAATTTGAAAAATCAAGACAAGTTCAAAGATAGTCTAAAAGATCTTTTCGATATTGCTCACAGATGCACTTTCACTCATAAAAATTGCTGAGGACAAAAACTTCTTGATAGCTCAATGCAAACCAGGTTGAAGAGGAAAGATTGGATGCATTAATAAAAACATTCAAAAGATTGAGATGAAAAAACTAAAAAGAATAGATGAAGAAAAAAGATGTGAAAAAGTAAAGAAAGAATCAGAAATATACAATAAAGTCCAGATCAATTACTCATCATCACCATCTGATAATGAATAAATTGCCTGTGAATTTCAACCAAAGCTAAAAAAAGAGTGTGTCAAAAAGCAAATCAAAAGGTAAAACTCCAATCAGTGTAAATGTTGCATCAGCTCTTGACCAAAGTCAGGTGAGTGATAGAATGGCAACACATATTTTGATTCCATTTGCTCGTCAAATAAAAGAAGATGCCACTGATTTGTGTCTCAGTCCAAGTGCAATTCTGGCTAGTAGAATTAAATATAGAAAAGAAAACACTTCAGAAATAAAAAAATAATTTTGTCTGAGCAGCCCACTTGTTCTGCATTGGGATGGAAAATGGATGCAAGATTTGATTGAAAGAGAAAAGATCAATCGATTACCAATTGTTGTTTCCGGAAGTATAGGTAGTAAACTTCTAGCTATTCCAAAGCTTCTGAATTCAAACGCAAAAGAAACCTCCGAAATTATCACAGAAACATTAGATGACTGTGGTGTACGCAATCAGATTAAAGCTTTATGTTTCAATACAATAAATGTTAACACAAGAATTTCTGATGGTGTTTGTGTTTTAATTCAGCAATCCCTTGGACGTGATTTTTTTTTTCTTTTTGCTCGTCATTATCATATATTTTAACTTTTGCTTGAAAGTGTATTCTCTAAACTTGTTTCAACTGACTCATCTAAAAGTACTAACATTGCTATTTTCGAAAATTTTCAAACACTTTGGCCTTCTTTCAACCATCAAGATTATAAAACTGCAGCTGAAGATGTTGAGACAGTAAATCTTTGCAATCCTGGTCTGGTGATATAAACTATTCAAAAGGTCTTCTAAAAGAGAAACACAGAGAACTACTTGAACTTGTTATCACTTTTCTTGGTGGATTTTGCAATGAAGCCAAGAACATGAAATTTATGGTACCAGGAGTAGTAAGTCAAGCAAGGTGGATGTATCATGCAATATATTCTTTAAAAATCTGGATGTTTCAAAAACAATTTTTAAAGATACTTTCTCATATTCCATCTACATCTATGCATTTTTTACAACAAAAACCAGATTTAGAAAGATTAAAACATTTTTGCATTTTTGTTGTATAATATTACTTCATGGTTTTCTGCATTTTTGTTGTATAATATTAATTCATGGTTTTCTGCATTTTTGTTGTATTATATTACTTCGTGGTTTTCTGCAAAAACAAATGCTATTTCTGCACCAAAACAAGATCTTGAACTTCTTCAAGAACCTAGAAAAAAGCAAAATACCAGCTATTCATTTTGCAGGATTAAAGTCTTTCAGCCGACATCTTTGGTATCTTACCAAAATAAATATTGCGCTTGCTCTCTTTGATCCATCAGTGCCAATAAATTAAAAAGTAAAAATGGTATAAAACATAATAAATGTTCAAGGTTCATTCAAATCTAATAAAAAAGCCTGTATTGGTGATCCATCCAAAAAATCTTTAGCTGATTTTTGTTCTTCACAAACATTGAAATTATTTGATATATTGGAAATATCTACTTCATTTTTAGATTTTCAACGCTAATGTATAGGAATGCCTATATATATATATATATGTGCAAGGTAGAACAATACACGGTAACAACACGGGTAATCCAAAACAGGAACGAACAACAGGAAATATCCAGGTAAATATTAATATGACGCTTGATGAGTGGATAAAAAGTTTATATCGGCGGTTCGGGCATAACCCTTCAAAGGAAGAAACAAAGACAAACAAACGGAGTGAGACTGACTAACGTCCAATACACACACACATACACACACGACGGACCTTCACACAGTTTTCGTCTACCAAATTTCACTCCCGTGGCATTAGGCAACCCGGAAGAACCGCAGGGTTGCGAAGCGAACTTCTTAACTACACAACCATACCTGCGCCCACTTGCGACTTCAATTGCACAGAATAAAGACACCGGGACGTTTTTTCAAAATATATTGATATATGATGAATTAATGAGTATTTCTTAACCTTCACCATCCTGATTTTCTCCTACATATGATAAGAAAAAAAAGTAGTCGTGTATACAACACAATTTATTGCATAACAATAATTCATTTAACATTAGCATTCTTAAAATCAATATTAAAGAAAATGTATCTAGCAAAAACAATGCAAATAATGATAAATAATTTTTTCAACCTAAAAACAATTTCCCAGCTGAAATCCCCAAACTTTCCCTTAGAATCCTAAAATTTTGGGAGAATTTCCCTCCAGGTTAAGAATTGTAGATTTAGAGTGTTCATGAGTAGCTTACTGTCTTAGTTAATTATTCAATAATATTTCAGTTACACTACACGAACAACGAAGGAATGAAATTTCAACTATCGATCGATTGGTGTCTTCGATTAGTCTGCACGAAGCTGATATACCAAAAGGATTGATACAAATGACATAATCAAATCTACTTACACGAATACCTGCCAAGTCTCGAAGCAATATTTATTAAGTACTTAAATCAATACGGAATTGCTTGCGCCAGTTTTGAGACGGAAATAGTCAATATTTTCGCCGTTTCTTTGGTTTGTTTTAGCTATCACGATCGAGACCATGCTGGAGCACTGCCGTGTGCAGCACTAAATACCAGAGTTTGAAGTAACTAATAAACCAGATATCTACATTGTTATATTCAAATTGAAAATCAAATTGTTAAATCTATAGCATTTTGACGCTTCCAGTGAACTTTACTCATTTTCATAATATAAAATAGTTCGTGACTAATTTATAGTTATGATATATGTGTGTATGCATTTGTTTTGTTTGTTTGTTTGTATGTATGTATGTAGGTGTGTGTCTGTGTGTGTGCGCGCGCGCACGTGCATTAATCCATTAAATCCATATGATGGTTTCGCATACGTATCCGAGTGGGGTAGCTTCATAAATTACACACACACACACACCGAGAGAGACATACACACACACACCGAGAGAGACATACACACACACACACACACACATCATACACGTGGGTCTCTGCCATCAAACACAGTGTCCTTCCAGAACAGGTATTTCTACTACCTTGCTATTTTACTAACTTAACTCACACACTCACATTCAACCAACGACAATACCCAATGTGTCTCTCTCGCCAAGTATGTATTCTATGACAAGAGGCGTTACGCTTCACATCAAACATCACTTCTTGCTTTCCTTATCCTTTTCTTTACAAAACACCCACCCACCAATACACACACATTCGAGTGATGTGCAAACACGCACACACTTTCTTTCTCTCTCTCTCTCTCTCCTTCTCTCTCTCTCTCTCTCCAAGATAATTCCACCCCATTAAATTGAATCTTTGGAGCCTCGAGACATATCAATAGTTTTAAACTTAGCACGCCGCTTATAGTGTGTGTGATGTGTGTGTGTGTGTGTGTGTGTGTGTGCGTGTGTGTGTGTGCGTGTGCGCGTGCGTGCGCGTGTATGTGTGCATGTGTGTGTGGGTGGGTGTGTATGTGAGT
>JAOPJM010482151.1:0-17801 GCA_027124095.1 Muusoctopus leioderma | reverse complement strand
ATTGCCATATACGAATACGAATTCACTGGATTCATTGTGATATAATAATTGAATCATTTTCAACCTAAGGCCAAATTTGATTTGCATCAGAAATAACATTTTGTTTTGGCTAACTATTTAGACGTATAATTAAGTAGAATCAGAAAATGAACTTTGTTTATATATTTTACTCAGAAATATTTTATTAAGAATTAATTGAATCGCTTTTAGGAATTCAAAGAAAACTGACGAGCATTTCAGAAAAGCAATGCCATAATTTAACCAAGATGCTCACGCAAAATTATATTACATAAATTCCTAAAGTGAAAGCAATTAAATTTGATATTAATTAAAGACATAATTAAATTGAATGAAAATACTATTTTCGAAAATTTTAATTTAAATCTTCAATATATGTGTGTGTGTGTGGGTGTGTGTGTGTGTGTGTGTGTATATATGTGTGTTTGTGTGTGTGTGTGTCTGTGTGTGTGTGTGTGTGTGTGTGTATGTATGAGGCAAAAACCGCTGAATATAAATATATCGGTACATTTAATTTGATTTCCTGCAATGAACCGTCTGTCTGTGTAACACATGGTATGATATAGCTCAACATGTGTGGACCACTATAGAGATGACAACAACATTCCTGACTATTGACAACACTGTTAATGTTTGATTTTCTTGTACTTCACACCCACTTAAGTTTCGAAAGTAAGTATTGAAGTAAATGTATTCCGACAATAGGGTGTCAGTATCAATATACATACATACATACATACATACGTACATACATACATACATACATACACATACATACATACATACGTACATACATACATACATACATACATACATACAAACGTACATACATACATACATACATACATACGTACATACATCCATCCATACATACATACATACATACATACGTACATACATACATCTTGATTTCACCTCCTCTGTTTCCGACACCTCCACCCACATTCTCGACATCTCCGTCTCCATAGACCCCGCCTCCCTTACCCTCACCACCTACATCTTCTACAATCCCACGGAATCCCACTCCTACCTCGACGTCTCCTCCTACCACCCCACCCACAACATACGCTCCATCCCCTACTCCTAACTCCTCCGTCTCCACCGCCTCTGTAGCCAGGACCTTGATTTGGTGGCCCAGTCTCAATTCATGGTATCTCACTGCAGTTGGGGCGAGTATCCCCTCTCCCTCCTTCACCTCTTCCGATCCCTCCAATCGGACCCCATGACTCCCCCACCTTCCCCACCCACCTCGTCTCTCATTCAAACGCGCCCGCAACCTTCGGGACCTACTTGTCCGCAGCTCCTCCTCCTCCAGTCCGAGCTATCAACTCGGCTCCAGCCCCTGCTCCGACTCCCGTTGTCATACTTGTCCCTTTCTGTCCAATACCACCACCATCACCGGACCCAATCACCGTTCCTTCACCATATTCCATTCATTCACCAGCACCTCCTCCAACTTAATCTACTGTTTGCGTTGCTCCCTCTGCAATATCTTGTACGTCGGCCAAACCTGTCGCCGTCACCCCGACCGCTTCGCAGAACACCTCCGGGATATCTACACTGACACCCACTCTCCTATCTCTCGCCACTTGTGGTCCCCCAACAATTCCAGCCAGCACCTCTCCGTGTTCGGTTTGGCGGTCCACCATGGGCCCCCTAGCAGTCGTCTAGAGCGTGAATACGTTATATCTTTTCGTTTTATCTGCCCCGTTTGGCCTCAACCGCCCCCCATCGTCCTCTGATCCCCACCCACACCATGTGTCTCCCCCCCTGCATTTATTTTCATTTTTAATTTTATTTTAAAAAAAAATTAAAATATGTTTTTCCCCAGTTGCCTCCCTTTCCTGTTTTCTCCTTTTCCTTTCTGGGGTTCACGTTGCCTCCCTTTAACCAAAAAAAAATCCTTTTTGTTACAGTTGCCTCCCTAATTCGTTACCTCTGTTTTGTTACTACCCTCTCCTTCCGCTTCCGGTCTCTCCAGTTAAAAAAAACATGACGTAACACCTTAGTTGTGTTTTTTTCCCTCCTACGTTTGTCTCCTTTGTCCGTTCCTTGAAGAGATGTGATCAAAATGTTGAACTGTTTCTGTTTCTTGAGCGTCACACTAATATATGTTTTACTTTTACCCTGTGTTGTTTTTTTCCCCGTCAATTTTGGACACATATATATATATATATATGTGTGTTTGTGTGTGTGTGTGTGTATGTATGTGTGTGTGTATGTGTGTGTGTATGTGTGTGTGTGTGGGGGAGTATGTATGCATATATATGTATATATATTTATATATATATATAGAGAGAGAGAGAGGGAGAGGAAGAGAGTGAATGAAATTGGTAAATTACAAATATTAAATGTCGGATCTGAAAACTGCTGCTAAATGGACAGTGAATTTAAGGCAACATATTAGTATGGTTTGTTAATAAAAAAAACTTTCATCTGAACTTATTCTGATTTATTTAAACTAAACGGCGTTTGTTTAATTTGTAAGAATAATGTGTCGCATTCTTCTTTCATATATTGTGTTTAGTACATTTGTGTAAATAGTTATGGGCTGTCTTGAATAACTGTCCAACTAGAAATTGTAGCCCAGCGATGATAGCCAAGTGTTGTGTTTACTATAAATGAGTACAATTTTACTTGATGAAAAGAGTTGCGATAAGCAAATTATATTGATTTTCCATCTGATGACATGATTCCATCTGTATTTCAGGAAAAAAAATAATCTCGTCGATTAACCAATAACCTCTGATTTACTAAAACAACGAACTTCCTCTTGTGTCTTTACTTCCGCTATAATGTTTGTTTCAATGGTAGAGGCATCAGTTAAATGTGTAGCTGATATTCGTTGCAGGCTGAGCTAATTATCACGGTGAACAGTAGCATCTACCACAGGGCTTCTTTGATTTGAATTCTGATGTTAGTAGGATCACGCTTACTGATAATGGATTTAGCAAGAATTTCCAATCCTGAGAGTATTTTCGGTCGAATTGCAATTGGCATATAATGCACTAAATGTTTGACAAACAACATGCCTGCAGCTATTAAAACTGAAGCTCTCAAGATTTCTAGTTAAACCATGGCCAGTGCCAAACGTTATGGAGCCGTATTCATCGCATACAACTGTAGGATACAAAAACATAGACCGTTTCACCCTTATTTATCAAACTGTTGCGGTAGACTTTTTATTAATCTGGCCAAGAAGCGCAGTGAATCCTAGTGCAGCTAAAACAATTATCAAAACAACAAGGTAGAAACAGTTAAATTATTGCACTCGTCTGCCACAGTTTTTTGCTGTAATACAAAATCAGATTAGGAGAGAAGTGAGTCTGAAGAGTGGCATGCAGCTAAAAATTGATTTACGTCAAAGTCAAAAGTTTTTAGATGTAAAGAAATGTGTCCTCAATTGTAAATTTTCTAAGATAGTGTAAACATAACAAAAGACTTTGCTAGTACGAATCGAAACCGGGTTGTTATCCTGGCTGATTAAGACCAGATTACTATTTCTAAGGTACTCCCTTTTGTATATGTAAGGGGATCGATGTCAAATCATATCACTGATTAGCAGCAGCATTACCATAGAGTAATTTAATTACTTCATACTGATATAAACATTCAAGAAATTTCAACCCGAGGCAATATTCTATTTGCATAAAAAACAACATACTGTTTTGCTTAAGTTTTTTCGAATTATAATTATGTAGGAACAGAGTATAACTTTTCCTACATCTTTTTCTCAGTAATATTAGCTTTATAATCATTTATTAAATTCCTTTTAGGTACTCAAAGAAAACTAAAGAGTATTCTAAAAGAGCAATGCAGTAATTTAAGCACGAATTGCTTGGGCATACTTTTTCGACATAATTATCTAAATTATATTGCCAATTAAATTTGATATTAACTGGAAAAAATTAAATTTAATGAACAAATACTTTCCGAAAGTTTCAATTTAAATCTATTATTTCACTAAAATTTGATTAGATTTCTTATGGAAGAAACAATATCTGTTGTGCAGTAGAAGTATTCTATCACGCATCCAGGCCCCCTTGTCTAAAGGTGCATATGCAGATGAAAAACAAGAAACAACAATATAAAATAAAATTCTTAAATTTAAGTAGTTTGAACCCTTAACTTTATTCGTTACCTTGAAGATTAATACAGATGATAGTGGAAAATCATTTTCGTAAATTAAATACAAAAGAGTAATTTTTAATATAATTGGATCTTTCAAACTATGCTCTGCTTTCACCAATAAATAATTACATCTAACCCGAAAATTAAAGTTTTCTCACTGTGCAGCAGAATATAGACATACGATTGATACACACAACTTTATAGTATTGAACTATGTTTTCTAAAACTTGATATTTGAAACGAATGGATATCAATTCAAAATATTCACAATCTAATCAGAACTCAATGAATAGATTTTCTTGGTGTTGCTTGATGAAAGGAATTCCATCTGAAATTATTGGAAAATATGTTAGAAGATGTTTTTTTAAACCTATTATAATTGATGCCAGAACACTTTCATTGAAAAGAAAATACGTGGTACGATTATAAGAGATATATACACCAGCATAGTATATTATAGTTCGGTCGTTGAACAAATCTTCTCGTGATTTATGATGCTTTAAATGGTTTTGAAAATGTGATTACAATGTCTTATATATTATGTAACTAGTGTTAGAAATAATGTATGTGAAATGAATGACTTTCCATTAATACACTGCGCATCATCAAACTACACAACAGAAAATATTTCACTTGATTTGTTTATGTTTCTTGCATATTTCCAGCATGCTGAACACGATGGGATAAGATTATTTTAATAATAGCATCTAATTTATCAGTTATATCAAGAATTACTTTCTATCATCTGTAACATTGTCTGCGTTTAAATTACACTCGTATCACACTTCTGTTTCTGTGTAGAACTTTCTAGAATCAAGAATGGTAGACTTTACTAATGATGATTCATTGATATATTCATACAGACAATGATTCACATAGCAATGAGATACTATTAATAGAACGCTAAACAATAGACTGCCCGGGAAAGCTCAATAAAATATGCTTACGTATTTATAAAATGTTTGATGATGATGTATGTTTTATTGTGCTGGAACAATATATTGTAAATAGGATATAAGAGCAGTGTTTTACAAGATAGTATAATGATTGTTACAGATAGTATAATGATGCTTTCTAGACACTGCAAGATATCAGCTGACCGCCTTTGGCCCTAAACAAGTCAAATGTGTTATTTCGCAGAGTACTAAATATTATGTCGCATGTGAAATGTAGTTTGGCACTCCCATTGGAGACCAGGACAAGCCACGGGCTCCTCATGTAATCTGTGGTACTTACAAATCTACACTAGATGGATGGATACGTGGCCCTAGGAAATGTATGCCGTTTGCTATTCCGAGAATCTGGCGAGAACCGATAGACCATCTAAACGACTGCTATTTCTGTATGGTGGGCGTGTCTACTTATAAAGGATCCCAAGATACTTAGAAACTGGTCTATCCAAACATTCCTTCTTCAACTGAACCAGTGCCACATGACGAACAACTGCCGGTTCCAGCTCCTCCAACTTTTGAATCAATAGATGAAGTTAACATCGAAATGTCGGATGTTGATTAAGATTTGGAAGAAGAGGAAGCAGCATGCTCATGTGAAGAAACCCACTTCACAAAGCAGCAAGAGCTTGATGACCTCATAAGAGACTTGAATCTCACCACATTTGGTGCAGAGCTGCGTCCAGATTGAAGGATTGAAACCTACTGGATGCACAGGTGACAATTTCGATCTACTGAACAAGGCATGCAGGTGCTTCCCATTTCTATTCATTGCCCGAATCGCTGTGCTTGTGTACCGAAGTAAGAGGTCTGTTTGAAGCGATTGGTTTTAGACACTAGCCCGATCAATGGCATATGTTCATTGGGAACTCTACGAGACGTCTGAAAGCAGTGCTGCTTCACAATGGCACCCAGTATCCATATATCCCTATTGATTACAGCTTACACTTGAAAGAAAATTACAAAAATATAAAAGACTTGCTCGAAAATATCAAATATGACGACTACAAGTGGGAGGTAAGTGGTGATTTCAGGATGTTGAGATTCTTGCTCGGATTGCAGGGTGTGGATATACTAAGCTCCTTTGCTTTTTGTGCTTGTGGAACTGCAGAGATAGAGAAAAACATTATGTGAAACGAGAATGGCAAACAATATCAGCCCTGCAGCCTGGCACAATGCTCTTGTATCTGTGGAGAAAATCCTTCTACTACCGCTTCACATAAAACCTGGCCTAATAAGAGCATTTGTTACAGCGTAAAATCACAATGTTGAAGACTATTCCAACATACGAGCAATTATTCTGAAGTTGTCCGACGCAAACGTTGTTGCTGGTGTGTTTGTTGGGCCACGTGTGAAGCAGATGCTTGCATCCAAAACTCGGGATATGAAAATGAGAGTGGTACAGAAAAGAGCTTGGAACGCATTCAAAAGCGTTGTCAATGGGTTTCTCGGCAATACCAAAGCGGGGAATTACAATGCTTTTATTGAAGAATTTAGTTCGAGAAGATTGTAGAGACCACGAGGGACCACTACGATCCAATGTTCACTTCTGAGCTTATTGATGTTTTTAATCCATTGTACCACCATAGTTATTACAATTGTGTTGCATTATTCACGATTGCTCGTATATATTATATTATACGATCTCTATAATATGTTATAGAATGGATTTGAAATTACAATAAATCGCATTTCAATAAATATTGTTTTCATGATTATTATGCAAATCTGTGTTGAAATACAAAACTAATATGATTTTCGTAATCAGCGTGCCAAACTTGATAGAAAAACACAAAAGATGGGAGCGAAACAGAACTTTCATAAAACTCTGTTACCTAGTATAATATTTTAATCGGGCATTTTGACAATTACCGCAGATGTCGGTGCTTTCATTGTGATATCTTTCAATGAGCGATCTGTGAGAGTAATACATCGTAATATTTGATTTGCATCATCCAGTAAATCCTTTGTCACTTTTTGTCATCTCACAAAATTGACGATATCAATATCATAATATAAAACGTTTGGGCACCAAAGCCATTAAGTAAATATTTATTCGTAAAAGTTTCATTTGTTTATTGTCAGCAGTAAGAAATATGTATTCATAGATAACTTGTGAATTTATTAATGAGTAATAATGCCAATTCTTTCATCAAATATTCACGTGAAATTTTTATATAACGTAACTATTAGGAGCGATAGGTTTTCGGAAATATTTGAGCGGCGGCATAAGAATATTTCTAAATAGACGACGTCGCTAAATTTATGAATGAAGCAACTATGTTACAGTTTAAAGACCATTTTCTAAACATTTTCTATACCAACATTTATTATTTTCCGTGTGATGAATCTCTCTACACTCTCGATCGTTTTAACCATTACCTTGGATTTGACATATGAAATATGATATTTAAAAAAAACATTTTTCATGATCGTAAATTCGCCATTTAATTTAGTATATAAAACATTTAAAATATTTGTTTTCTTTACACAATTATTAATTACATTCTTACCTCACATGTCAATTTACCTGTGAATCCATCCTTTGTGTGCCTTTTTTTCACACCTTTATTGAATGAGTACACTTTTTCACAGCTCAAATGCAGCCGTGGTATTTAAACTGAAATTCTCAATTCCCAAAATGTGCATCACGACGCTGGAGAGAGCTGTAAGTTATATATATATAAAGCAGTTGATGTGTTGCTTTAATGAAACAGTGGACACATTTTAATTACAATATCATCTGTATAGCACAAGAAAAAAACAAAAACAGGATGACTGGACCACTGCAGTTAAAGGAACAGATGTTGCCAGGAAAGTGAAATAAGAGAGTAAACCACGTTTTTGACATTGCTCTTGCTACAACAACAACAACTACTACTAATACTGCTACTACTACTACTACTACTACTACTACTACTTGTTTGACAGATAAACATTTGGGGACAGCGGATCTGTCAATGACTACCCAATTAGATGTAATAGTTAGAATTATCAAAGATATAGGAGAATGTATAACGAGATCAGCCATATGAAATACGGATCCAATTACGTTTCAATCTGTTAACTTTGCACAAAAAAAATTCTATGCACAATTTTACAAGTATATTCCGCTATATTTGATCACGAATCAGGCTCTATTGATTGCGTGACGTATAATAAATGGTTACAACAACTAAATATATAAAGAAAAATAACCCAATTTTTCTCATATTACTTTAGTATATTTTCTTCAAAAGAATAATTTATGCACCCATATTTATGAATTTTTATTATTATAATACTTGCTTTATCGTTAATTTCAGTCACGAAAATTTCATTTGAAATAGAAGCCTAGATGAATTCGCATTTTCCAACTTTCGTGTTATTATTAAACTTCCATGTTCCTTCCAATATTTGTCTGGATATCTGTTGATGTTCTAACGTTTGGTTCCTATTGCTTTTGGCAAGGATTTATGACTTGTTATTACCCAATTTGTATTCCATTTATCTGAAGACATGTTATCTTTCGAACAGAAAGCTAAATATGAATGCTGAAGTAATTCATCCTTTTTTTTATATTTCGACATCTGTAAATAATACTTCAACAAATCATTTGAATCCTATTCAAATATTTCAATTTTTTTATTTAATCAAAGAAAGGAATTACTGATTGAAATATTTTCGTTACGCATAAGATATTTTATATATACTTATATAATGGACTATACATTTCGCTGTGGATTATGTGAAAAAAGAAAGGTAAGAATCCGTAGAAATAGTATTGTTCAGCAATTAAACACCATTAAATGTTTCATTATGATCCTTTATATTTAAATTTGAGGTATATGTGTTTTAATTTCTCCGGGTTTGTGAAAAATGGTTAGAATATAATTCTTTCGATTTCATTGCAGATAATAATTTTTGAAAATTAATCTTCGACAAAAGTGGCATCTCCTATATATTGTATAGTAAACATTGTTAGCTCTATTGTTACTTACAAGAGTTATTAGCCGATTTCAATTCTCTTTATAATTATAGGAATTGCAAAATCATGGTATGCCTTATCTATAAAAGTATAAATTCTTAGATTTTATAATATGCGAATTTATGATATATAGTATTTCCTTTCATGTATCATTGTGAAAATGCAACATTTGAAGATTTCGTGGTCTTCATGTGGTTTGTGAAAATTAATTCAGCTTAGAATTGTCGCTTCTTCCCGTATACCCCATGCGAAGTGTATATGAATTAATACTATCACCTGGCAAGACACTCGTGTAAATATACACTGATTCTGCTCTTACAACTTGGAATTGTACAACTGCAACGGAGCTATTTGAACGTTGAGAATGCTGGTTGTAGCCGAAGGCCAATGATCGAAAACAAGGAGAAGCTTTCAATGTCTTTTTATAATTAATACGAAGTTGGCCTATACAAGTTAAAATCATTCCAACACGAACTATTCTATTAGATGACATATTTTGTACATACCTCTACGTATCATTTCTCTTTTGTGAACAAATTTGCTTTATATATTATATACTATATAAGAAATGATAATTGTGGTGGGTTTCAAGTCTTTAATTTTATTTGCTGTAATTTCGTAGCTATTCTATTGTATTATTTAATTCATATTCAAATATCATCTGGAATAAGTTTGCTTGAAGGGTACTGAATATGCTAGAACACTTCTTTTTGCAGCACGATAAAAACAGTATATTCTTTCGTTTATCTTGAAGTATAATGCGAATTCATGATTAACCAAGAGTGCCGGTCCTCCAATTACGAGAACCTAGTAACGTACTAAAATATGTTATCAGGTAGAGAGGGATAAATGTACAATTATTTACTCCAGTGGAAATTCAAATCACATCATACAGAGTGGAACTAAAACCCGTAGGCTAAAATATCTTGCCAATACACCATCCCTACTACTACTACTACTACTACTACTACTACTACTACTACTACTACTACTACTACTACTACTACTACTACTACTACTAATGCTGCTGCTGTTGTTACTATTACAGCTACTACTACGAATAATAATGATAATAATAACAACTAAATAATATGCATAATAATGATATCAATAATAATAATAGTATCACTAATAATAATTCTTTCTTTTATTGGCCACAAGTGCCCAGTGTGTGGGGACAATACACGGAGAAGTTACAAACACAAAGTGGAGGGGGGGTTTACATCGAAAGTGAAAAGGGGAATAACGAGAAGGAAAATTTAACAAGGAAAAATTTCCCCAATACGGGAGTAGACCACAAGAGTAATTGGGGAGAACCCCACAAAAGTCCATGATTACTCTACCGCACCAAGGACATCAAAAGTGCCATCTACTGGTTTCCTTCCTGCTGCTTAGAAGAGCATAGTCATGGTAGGCACATTCAGCCTGCCAATTTAGCCACATTCAGCCATCTCTTTTGAAAATCACTAGGAAGCAGCACCGCCCTATCTACCCTCACCTTCCTCTTCAAGTGGAACTTGAAGAAGGTGACGAGGGCTTGGCCAGAGAGGAAAAACGCTGTCCTCAAAACTTTCAGACATGTCCACCACATAACCTCTTTCACCATAGCCACCAGGCAGAGGAATACTATCCAGTGCATATGAGGAGGGGGAGACGGGACATCCTTAACGGACCGAGCGAGCGATGCTAAAGAGTTCCGAGAGTTGGCCGTTAAGTTAGGCAACCGAGCAGATGGCACTGTATATTGTAGCGATCCAGGCTCTGATAACGGGGCGGACACCGGCTGCTCTCAGGACAGAGACCAGGTTTTGATGGTCCACCCTGTCGAATGCTTTCGACTGGTCCAAGTTGACTAGCACCCCACCGAAGCCAGATCTACTCCCGACCCACACTACGATGTAGCGCATGAGGTGGAGGTTGTCGTGGATAGATCTGCCGGGGATCAAACAGGTTTGCGCGTCTCCGACCACACTAACGACGACAAGCGCCAACCTCTTGCCTAGCGCATTGGTCAGAATCTCTAACTCTGTTTTGAGCAGATGTATGGGCCTAAAATGTTCTATGACGTCCCACTTGTTCGGGTCCTTTCTCAGCATCGTCACCACTCCCCGGCTCACTAGACTGGGAATGCTCCCAATCTGCTACCAGCTGCAGAAGACGGCTACCAAGACAGTAGCGAATAAGTCTAGCATGTGGAAATAGAGTTCGTAGAGCAGACCATCCAAACCCGGTGATCTGCCCCTTGTGCAGTGGCTCAGAACATCCGCCACTTCATCGGAGTGATCGGCTTTTCGCAGCACTCTGCGTCCCTGCTCGAGAGTCGCGGCTGCCTGTCGTGGTAGGCATCGAAGTCCACCGTCTTCAGCCCGTCGCTCCTCGCAAACAGTTCGGCAAAGTGCAGCTGGAAAGCCGCACACTTCTGTTTCGGTTCGGAAAGCATGCACCCACTGCGGCCCGCCAGAGACCGAATTATGGATGTTTGGCCACACTACACCTTCGGCACCTGGACAGGTTCGTGACTTCATGTTTCAGTGCACGCACCCTAGCTCAGACAACGCAACCTTCGTGATTCGCGTCGAAGTGGTCGAGGGCCATTCTCGCCGCTAGCACGTCGTTTGCGATGCCCCTCATATGTGCCTTTTCTAGACGACTCACGAGTTCGTTTCTACTCTACTGTTTTCTATTACTATTTCTCTGCTAAAGCTAGTCGCTAAGGTTTTTAGTTTTCTCTCTAGCGAGAGCCACAACGTTTTCTTAATAATGGATCCCTTTAGTCCCTCTTAACTAGTTCGCTAACCCGGTCTCTGAAGTATTTCCTTGCCGGAAAGGAAGCGTTCTGTTTCCAGTAGCCTCGTAGACGTCCAGAAGGGGGAGTGAGCAAGCGCATCTCGGAAACCCTAGTCTCGCTGACAGCTACCACATCCAAACATAGTGACCTGAGGTCGTTAAGCAAAGGTCCATGATTCCATTCGATCCCTGGCCATGAGCATTTACTGCTCCTTTTCTCATAATAGCCATCGAAAAACGGGAGGACGGAAAACAAAAACTAAAGTAGGATAGGGTCATTTACCCTAGTCCAACTGTACACCGTCTTCAGGTCCCTTGCAAGGGCCCTGCAAAACCCTTTTGTCCAGGATGTTTTTAATACTGCCCACATCGATTGGATATAAGTTTCTGAGGGAGCGATACACTTCTGGTGTAGTTCTTACCAGAAGTCTCCCTGTTGGTGTTTTTGAGAGGGCTAGCACGTCAACGCCCTCTCCTACTGGAAACAAATGTTGTCAGTATGTTTACATACAAACTCCACCAACTTCTCGTTCTCCTTTCAGAATACAGTGTAGTTGATGGGTGTGTCTGTGGATTGTGCGCTGTTGTTTGTGTGTCTCTTGTTTTCGTTGTTTTTGTTTAGGTTTCTTTTTCTGACGGTGCTGTATTTGTTGCTGTGCTGGTTTTTGTTGTTGTATTGTTGCTGTTGTTGTTGTTGCTGTTGTTGTTGCTCTGGTTGTGAGTTTTGGTGCTGTTATTGTTCGTTAGGTTCTTGTTATTGCTGTTCTTTTGGTTGCTGCTGTTGTTGTTGTTGTTGTCGTCGTCGTAGTTGTTCTCTTCTTCTTGTTGCTGCTGCTTCTCTTGTCGTTATTGTTGTTGCTGTTGAAGGTGGTCCGTCGGCATGCTGGGCTTTTTTCCCACGCCAACCTTTCGGGTTTTGGTGGTTAGTCCCCTATAATCCTCAGTTTGGCCTCTCTTTCTTCTAGACGGCCCTTCCACCACCTTCCATATGGACATCGCTGTGACGCCCTCGACCTGTTCCAAAATTGGCGGCTCAGGGAGAGTGGACGGTCTTGTATATTTTCATTTCCTCTTGTTTTGTTTTGTTGTTGCTGTTGATTTTGGTGCGGTGGCTTCTTGTTGCCTCCGTCTGTGCGTGTGAATTGTTGCTGTTGTTTCTGCTGCAGTTGCCCTGGTTGTAATGGCCAATGTGTTGGTTTTTTTCTGTGGGGATGATGGAAATCCAATGTTGGGATTCATTGAGTTCGGGAGGGTTTGGTTAGCAGGGTATTGTGTTGTGTTGGGAGTGTTTGTTGCTGTTGCTGCTGCAGCTGCTGCTTCTGAGGGCGTTGTTTATATTTGTGTTGCTACTGCTGTTGTTGCTGTTGCTGTTGTTGTTCTTTGTTTTGCTTCAGCTTCTGCTGATGTTGTTGGCTTTGTTGTTGCTGTTGATGCTGTTGACGTTGTGTTTTATTGGGTAGGAGTGCGGGTCGGTCAGCTGTGAGTCTTTTCACGTTTGGGCAGAATGCCCATTAAATGGTCGTTTACCACACATAAATAACATCGAGGTTTTTTTCCCTCGACTGTTACAGCCAGGTGTGTGCCGCCTGGCAGAATGAGTAGATCAGGTATTTTCTCGATGTTCTCTGGTTCCATCTGTATGGTCATTTCAAGACCATTACCTGCCCACCCATTCTCCTGCTGTAACATTTGAATGTTGATAATGCTTCGCTCGTCCTCTTCATCTCCTACGATGGCTGCTATCAGCCAGCAGATGCTGATTTCGGTGCGGAATGTCCTTTACCCTCACCTTTGCCAGCCTTTCTCCCATGTATGAGGGAGTTAATAAGAATTCCACGTTTTCCCGAGGTAAGAGGGAATGAGATCGTGCCTCGTTTTCATAGGCGAATCTCACGTCTATCGTGCCGAAGTATTTGTCACAAACACATAGGTTTTGAGATGCCATATGTATCTGAGGTATTTTTAGGCCTGGGCATGTATAATTCCTTCTACCCACCTAAATTTTAAGTTCATACAGCTGTAGGTTACGGTCCGCCTACTCACTTTTTTGTTTACCTCGTCTGGTACTAATACATAGGCGTGTGTGCCTTGCATCGTTATCAGGTCCCTGCCTTTTCTAAAAAGCTCTCCATCTACAGGTATATATGCAGTGCTGTATTTACCGCTTTCACTGCTGTCGCAGTAGTGGTTGTGTTAGTGGTTGTGGTCACACTACTATGGCTACCGTTGCTGCTTTTGCTGGTCGTAGGAGTCAGGGTGGGAAATTCCGTGTTAGAATTAACAAACAGACTCCCATTCTTGTCATCATTTCCGCTGTTGTATGTATTGTTATCGTTGTTGTTGTTGTTCTTGGTGGTTGGTGAAGGCGGTGTTAGGTAAGGATGGAAAATCTTTGTCGTATTTCTCCGATGACCTTTCGTTGCTACTGTTATTCTGGCTCACTGCGCTTTGAGTTCATGATTGTTAGCTTTCAATTGATTCAAAGTGGGAAGAGCCCCATTGATGCTAGGTTTGTTACCCACACTCTCTAGAGGTTGTGTTAGTGATCATTACAGTGCATCCCGTATATGTTTTGTCTTCTCGCTTTCGATTCATTATACCTAAATTAATTTGTAAACTCTTAGAGAGTGGTATGGTAATCACAATTCTTGGTGGTGTGTTAACGCATCACTCTCTCCACTGTCAAACCCCTGATTCATGTGGCATACGAAAAGCTGATCAGGTTTTGGTGGGAGAGATAGTTCACTGCCATCAATCCATTCAAACGCATCTACCATAAAACCGTTCTCGAAAAAAACCCAAACAGAGTAAAACAGTCAACCATCCTTGCTAAAGAAGGGTTGTGAACAATGCTTATAAGGTTCTTGACCGACTGATTGTTGTCTGTCAGGCCAGCCACTTTCAAACACTGAACGAGTGCGTGGAAATGGTTTCGTTTACCATTCCTTGTACTCATCTGGGCCCCATCATTCTCGCGGCAGAAGTTTCCACTAGCCTTTAAGTTGTATTTTGTCTCTATTGTCATAAGACGAATGAATGGAAACGTTGACTGTTGTCACTGGCTGTGTTTATGCTGGAGGGGCAAACATTCAAAACCTCATTGACACACATCTGCGGCCTGTGTCTTTCATAAGACTATTGCTTGCTCTGTGCTCACTATGCTTTCATCTCAAACTTCCTACTGTTGTTGCCTATGCTGCCGTCTGTCACTCACTTCATTCAAAATATTTTTTTATTTATTTCTACGCAAATTACCTGTGGTAATTTTTGCTTAGAACATTTGATGCACTTGTGTGTCTGCCCTACATTACAAACCTGAGCGTATTGAGAATTGTAAACTCGATGGGATATAAGTCCTGAGTGGTCTTCTAGTATCATTAATATGCGGAGGTCAACTCTGAATTCGAGAAAACTAATTTTGGTCAATCAAACCCATACTAACTCTCCGTACTACTTCGTGAAAGTTCCGATCTAACATCGGTGCACACGTTGCCCATATGTATGACCGTAAATGTTGTATATCGGATATCATATACTGGAGTATCAATCTCTGGGTATATGTGTAGTGCACGGGCACTGATTACCTTTCTGCTTTGTCCTTTGTTTGCAATACTTATTGTTGTTTGCATACTTATTGTTCCATACTGCTGGCCTCACCCAACGGAGCAGCAGCCTTGGCACACATCGGCTAGGGCCGATTCTCATTCATCTCCGGAGCACATCAAATCCGTTTCTTTCGTGTCCTCGGCGAACTCCTTGTGCATAAGGCTAGGGTATTTTTCGACGTACTTTTGACTATTACTTCTGCTTTATCGGCATTTCAGTAATATCCAGGTGGTCCCAGTTACCAATTATGCTAGCAAAGCATGGTGTTGTCGTTTATGTTCTGTTGTTTATCATGTTGATTTAGATCTGATATCGGTACTGATAGCAATGATACAATGTGCTTTTTAAAATGTTCATTATTTTCTGAAACTCGCATAAATTTATTAAGTTTACTGTCAATATTTTTTTCAATCACATTTTTTCGTTCATCAAAATCTTCTCCATTTTCATTAGCAATGGTGATATCTATTACCTTTCTCAATATGAAGGTTGCCACCGCTATTTTCAGATTATGTTTCTCCTCCTCCCCTCCCTAGTAGTAGTAGTAGTAGCAGTAGTAGTAGTAGTAGTAGTAGTAGTAGTAGTAGTAGTAGTAGTAGTAGTAACATCGTTTACCCCAAAACTTTCAAACTAGGAATGAAAAAGTTATAATTGTAATTGTTTGAAATCACACCTTCTAGAAACTGTCCACACGCAAACAGAAACAAAATGTATACTCACTACAGAGAGTAATCAAATATGTGGATGAGAAAACCGGATGAATGTCTAAACTCGTATTACTGGTTGTATATCTAACAATAAAAAAATAACGAAAATAATATAGATTTCCTTGATACTTCTATCATTGCGTTAAATTATCTGAATCATGATCCAGTGAACTGTCAGTTTTTTTCCCACCATTTTCTAATGAATATTAATAGTATTGTGTGCCATATATAAACGATGATTATTGATACATACGATGCGTAAATATCTAGAGTCCATATGAAGTTCCTATTTTTTCTCCTCATGCAATGAGTGAGGCGGATTTCAAATTAGTCGTAAAATCTGTACAAAGTTTCGTCTGAGATGCTGTTAAAGAAATTTCATCTATTATTAATTTATCTTTCAGCTTCATTGGATGTCTTCCACTATTCGTTCTACACAGTCTTCCCATTTTATGTCATATATTACATTACCATGAATAATTCTATTTTTTCCTCTCTTATCTGGCTGCCATACTTCCGATACCTCTAAATATTAAAATAGAGTTCATCAAGGAAACTGATATACACAAACAGACACACATACATATATGTATATTTGTGTGCACCAGCTTGAATTAAAATTTTACGCCTAAATAAATTTCATATTGAGATTGATACTGAATGTGTAGCTTTTGTATGAATATACAGAATAAGTATGTGTGTGTGTATATATATATATATATATATATACATATGTGTGTGTGTGCTTGTGTGTGCGTGAGTGTCTGTATGTATTAATATGTATATGTATTTATATGCATGTATGTACGTGTGTGTGCTTTAATGGTAACGAACGGCAGAGAAAGTATTCAATACCGAATATAATTTAATTCGGTCAGTCGAAACCAAACAGGCTGAAAGTACGAGTTTCAATGAATGATATTGCACCTATCGAGTCAGTCGACCATTTTGATGAGAAAATATGCAACAAGAACAAAAGGTATTACAATATAGCCACCGGAATATTCTCTTCTGATTGGTCAGAACAGATCTTTCGTTGACGTGATGTTCATACGGATAGAGGAGGGAAATCACTTTCACATGCCTTAGGAAAGAAGGCAAGATAATTCCGCGTGCTAATTATGTAGTTCCAAGTTATATTAACACCACATACCTGCAAATGACTTCCGCGTATGATGCATTCTCGAACAGCAACTGCACTTCTCTATATTCTCAATGATGATGCAAACAGCGCTTTGTACACGTGTACGTACATAAACAACGTTCTGAGCCATCGGCAAAATACATCTGCGCGTAATACGCACTAACCAATAAAATAATTATAATACAGCGCGCATGCAGAAACCTCTGCATAACTGCAAATATACCTCTATACACTAGCATATTCGCACACACTTGCATTCATACCATTCCCACTCACTCACACTAACATACACACTCATATCAGCACTCGTAGAACGCACACTGATATAACGTACGCTAGCCGGCATACATATTTCACAGTTGTATTGTAGGTACACATGGATCTCCGTCTGAATCAGACGATGAGTGTTCAGTGGTTCGATCAACTGAACTACCAACTCACTGAATTAGCGTGTAAGCGGCTGAGTATTCCACAGACACGTGTACCCCTAA
>JAOPJM010481943.1:0-10938 GCA_027124095.1 Muusoctopus leioderma | reverse complement strand
GACACTTACCCAAGGTGCCACGCAGTGGGACTGAACCCGAGACCATGCAGTTGCGAAGCGAACTCCTTAACCACACAACCATCTGCGCCAATATATATGTATATTCTTTATTTATGTTACCCAATGGTCAAGCTTAAACTGTTTGAAGGAGTGAATAAAAGAAATCATTATACTCCTTGAAATGGTTTAAATTTGACCATCGAGCAACTTAGATAATGAATATCTCCACTCTACACACTGAATGTATCGAATACTCAGTTGAATATTAGTTTTACCGGCCTTTTGATTGGTAACCTCTCATCTATATATAAATGTATGTATATACATCACTTGATTTTTTCCCCTCATGCTAGCAAATATGTAGCTACCATCACTGTCTCTCTTCCATTACTCCCTCCTCTATCACTCACTCACCCCAATCACTCTTTTTCTCCTATCATACACTAGCTCCCTTCACCCACTCACCCTGGTTCTTCAGTCAATCTCTCTCTCTCTCTCTCTCTCTCTCTCCTATTCACGCTCTTTGGTCACACAGCCTTAAATGAATGGCGATACTGTAGGGTAGCGAGGACTCTTTAGCCTTGCGGAATACAAGGCAACCTCACTAGTACTAGTACCACAATAAAATGCACCCAGTACATTCTGTAAAGTGGTTGACAAATGAGCAGAGAAAACAGAGGGTCGAGAGGATCCTTTAGTCTGGCTGTGGTCATGACTACCTCTCTACCAATTTTTTAAGGGGTATCTAGAACTACTTCATCTACTGTCTTTTCCTTTTTTAAGATGGTAGGGTATAATTTGAGGTAGATTTGGTTGCTATTTCCAGCAGTTGAGTAACTGCATAGAGGCTCCCTTGTTGGCTTAAAATACGTTAGATATATTATAGGTTCTCTCCCACTGCGTGGCACTGTGGGCAAGTGTCTTCTACTATAGTCTCAGGCCAACCAATGCCTTATGAGTTGAATTGCTAGACAGAAACTATATAGAAGCCTATCATATATGCAAATATATATGTATGTGTGTGTGTGTGCGTGCGTGTGCTTGTCATCGGTGGACACTGTTTATCAATTGGCCGGTGACATTTATTTACATCTCCATACAACAAAATGGCCGTCCGTTTGGTAGTTCAGTGACATAACTCCCATACTTAATCAGTATGGTTGGTGACAGGAAGGGCATCCGACCATAAAATTCTGCCTCAAGAAATGTCCATCCAACCCATGCTAGCATGGAAACACGGATGTAAGACGATGATGATGATGTGTGGGCCATCTCAAACCCACAGGAGAAGTTGACTGCAGTGCAGCAGGCTGCTGAAACACTCAATAATTTTAGAGTGCAGTTGCTCCTCTAAAAGTTATGAACTATATACTGGCTTGCAGTCACAATACAGAACTAAGTAAGCTTGGTCGTAGAGAGTTATTTTGGCCATGGACACGGTATAATGATGAGGACAGGATATAAATGCTGACCTATCCATTTGGCCAGCTGTGCTTTCGCTTAATACTAAAATAATTCCTCAATTATTTGTGTATTTTTTCTTTTATTACTTAGTTTGTGCAAGGAGGAAGGGCACTGCCCATAGCCTTTTATGGCTCTCCTGGATTAGATAATTGTGGTGAAGTTACTGAGGTAAAAATTCAGTTTTAATTTATTACTGGTAAGTGGTTGTTGTTGAGCCCCAACTCAGCCATGACCATCCTATCTTTTTTTTCTCCAAACACAGTGTATCTAGGACTACATAATCTAATGTATTCTTTGGGTTGTTTTTAAAGAAAGTGGGGTGTAATTTGTGAGAGATTTGGGTGCTATTTTTAGCAGGTTAAAGGAACACATGAAGGCTTTCTCACTGGCTCATGTTTGTTGTTGAGAAAACGTATTTAGCATTGGATATTGGTGTAGGATGGAGAGCTGCTGTTGGCCCTGCCAATGGTGTACAGGACAACCAGCTGAGGCATTGGAAGTTCTTACCCTGTTACACTAAATTGTGACTGTTGCTTAAGACATGTAGCTGCTAGTAGTTCCAGTCTACCTGTCTGTTAAAGGGGTGTCAAGGATTCACAGCAATAAACAGTGACAACACTTTGGAATTGACTGAAAGGTATCTCATTGGTTTGCAGTGCTGAGTTCATATGTTTCCACAGTAAAAGTTGTCTGTCATAAGCCAGTATCTTATCTAGAGGAAGATTTATCTCTCATCCCTTTGATGCTACAGAAACCAGAGCTGAGAGCCAGCTCTATGGGTCTGAAAAAATAGGTTGTTGACGCGAGATGAGGTGTGTGTGTGTCAAAAAGGTTATATGCTAGTAGTGGAGCAGCACAAGGTTGGATAGTTTAGAAAGTGGTGGTTGTGGTAATAATGGTAGAGTACAAGAGACAGGGGAGCGGTACAGATTGATAAGATGACAGCAGACACTTACCGTTAATTGGTATCTTCCAGACTCAAGTTTGGTGAATATGACTGAATTCTCTGGCTACAGAAGAGAAAGAGGAAGATTCATAATCTACACCATTCCATACATACACAAGATACCATGGATAGGGTAAGACCACAGAATGAACATTTTAAACAATACTTTACAATTATTTTAGTGTTAAATGAGATCATGGACAAGTTGATTGGTTAGTTGTTAACCAGCTGTGGAGAGGGGGGTGCCAGTGGATCACATTTTATCACCAACACTGCATTGTTTCCATGACCAAGATACTGAGCTCTCAATAATTACTCAGTTGTAAGCAAAAAATGGACAAGTGATTCATTTGCCTGTAGTTCTGAGTTCAATTCCTCTTGTGGGAAAGCTATTTGTGATAGACTAACATCCTTGCCCTGGGAAAGATTTGTTTATCATCTCCTTTAGGGTATAGAAAGTGGAGTTAAGTACTGGCTCAGAACTATGAAGATTTGCGGATGGTATTAGGAATCGGAAATTGACCCATATTAGTTCTATATGTCAGGGTGAATAAGAGAGAGGGAGGAAATTGATATATACTTGTCCTACATATTAATGATGTAGTGAATAAGAGCACTAGAATCAGTGTAAAATAAAAGTTTGTGTTCAATCCTATCCCAAGCATATATATTACATATGGCATGAAATGATGAACAGAGATGAAACCATTTCAAATGTAGCAGTTAAAATTCTGGCGCCAAAAATGTTCATAGCGTCAAGTGACTGTATTGTCCAATCATGACGTCCAAAATGTTCATAACGTCATGTGACTGTATTGGCCAATCATAACGTTCACAATGTTCATACCGTCATGTGATTGTATTGACCAATCAAAAACATTCAACAGTCGATTGTTGACGTTGCAACAGTGGCAACCAGAGCTTATACAATTAATACTCGTATATTCTCGCTACAAGCTCTATGAACTTCTTCCACATTGCTAACGGATGTTTAGGGTAAAGAAAATGAGACAGTAGGCTGTTTATGCAGCATTATAAGTAAAGTGAACTGGCTACAACTCAACATTGAAATTGGTTTGCAGACTTGGCTCCATAATAGGTAATCTTTACTCTAAGAGTTTGATATAAGATGGATACAAATACAAATACATTTAAATACGTTTATCCAATGTCACCATTATTATTAGTATTCAATTCACTATTCGATTATAATGTTTTTCTTCTTCAATATTGAATAGTTAACAACAGGAAGAGTCTCTAGGTGTAAACATATCTCTGCCAACAATTCATATGCAAATGTTCAAATTTTCAATAAACCATATAACCCATGCTAGCCTGGACAATTGGATGTAAAGTAAAACGAAAATTGTTATTTTATGTGGTGAAAACAGTACAGAGCAAATTTAGATGCTTAGAGATAGAAATTACTTCAGCTTCTCTGTGAGGCAATAGTTTTCTCTGTATTAGATTACTACTCACATATCTGAGATGGTGTAGTGCAGTTGCTGGTACTGTACACAAAAACATTGAAGAATACATTTAAAAAAAGGAAAACCATCTGACTGATTGGAAAACTGTCACTCAACAACATGCATTTCATGTCCTCTTTGGGTCTTTTCTACAACCACTTAAATGGTTTCTGCATCTCTCAGTAAGTTGTGTATCTCGGCTGTCACTTGCAATTATGACTTGGTAGCAGAAAAGATTTTCCTTCTCATGCACTATGCCTTCACTCCTGTTTTAGGTGTCCTGTAATTGCGAACAGACACAGACAGCCTCTTGATCCTCACACTCTTGACCCAACGGGACATCAAAGACGTGACAGCAGGAGGGAGAAAGGGCTGCATATATTTAACCCATACATGTGAGCAAGGTTTATTTGAAGGCGACCTTTATCTGCCTTGTCACAGCACTGCTATCGGGTATATACACTTTTTATAGCTCCAATAGTGCTATCCATTTGGTGACTGCACCCTTGTGAATGCTACTGCTGTTGGTTTGCAATGGTTTATTAGCCATTAAGCTGGTTTATTTACAGCTAACTTCTAATGTTTCTATCTATATATATATAGAGAGAGAGGCCATTTCACTATCCACCACCTGTCAGCCCTGGTTAAGCAGACCTATAACCAAAGGCATTCCAGCCGTGACCATCTTGTCTTTTTTTTTCTCCAAACATCATGTATCTAGGACTACATTATCCAATGTGTCCTTCCTTTTTTAAGATGGTAGAGTGTGATATGGAAGAAATTTAGCTGGTATTTCTTGTAGGGCAATTGACTGTGCTGAGGCTCCCTCGTTGGCTCATCTTGCCAATGATTTTCTGACAAGCATCAACTTGAAAAATTTCAAGCTGAAATTTAACCATAACAACCTCACCAGTCTCAGAGGGCCAGTGAAGGTACAGACACTATGCTTTTTGCCTCCTCAGGCTAAATAATAGTAAAAATTCCACTTGCTATACACAACAGAGTTTCAATCTCAAATTGAAACCAATTCACTTCACTTTCACAGTGTGATAGTCATTACTTTATATTTGCTCTCCTATATGATACAGTCATTATATAACAATAACAACAACAGCAACTATATTGTTACTCAGAAGTTAAAGTACAGGTGAGAAGTTCATGACAGAGGCAGCATTCAGTCCTTAGACAAGACAGTACTACTTTAGTAAATATAATCTCAGTCTATTCACTGTAAGCTATTGCTGTTGGTTCTTAATTCCAAAATATCTGATTACCCAAACTTGTACAACTGATAACATCATATAAAGATATGAAATTAGTCATAAAGAAATTATAACTTCTATGTGTATGGGTGGAAAATTGGCAGAGACATTAGAACACTGAACTAAAAATGACTTACAGAATTCAATATTTGTCCCCTCCATCAGACTGACTTTCCCTTTTTTTCTACAGAGGAGGGAGGCGGGAAATACAATAAGTACAAATAATATCTTGCAATGTACTGGAGGATGAGGGGTAATTAAATCAAATTGCCACCACTTCTACAAAAATGTCCTGGTGACAAGTCATACAATATACAAATATAAATGGTGGGTGGATGTCAGAATGACTAAAATGTCTGGCAAAATTCAAGTCCTGCCCAGGTCCACTTTGCTTTCCATCCTCCTGAGATCGATAAAATAAGTACCAGTCAATAAAATAAGTAGTTGGGCTGATGTAATCAACTATACCATAGAGGGCTCTACTCCAGCATGCAGGGCCGTATTATCCTCAAGGCTGACTAGGCTGAAGCCTAGGGGCCCCAGCTTTTGGTGGGCCCCTAGGCTTCAGGTGAAATCCGCGGGGGAGGGGATGTCGAGGGGCCCAAAGAAGTTCGAAGCCTAGGGGCCCTGCCATGGGTTAATACGGCCCTGCCAGCATGGCCACACTCCAATGACTGAAACCAGTAAAAGAATAAAAGAATATATGCTTATTGCATCCATTTTTCATTGCTAGCATAGCTGGGCTGATTTCGTAGCAATTGCCTTTACATTTGCAAAAGAGAAATTGGTCCAATAAAAACTATGAAAATATGCATTTAGTAATAACTACTTTTTAATGTAAAGGGGAGGAGGATTCTATAAACAATCTATTGGATATGGGTTGTTTTTTTTATTTATTTCAGTTCTTTTCTCTTTTTTTTAAATACTCTAATGCAGTATCTAGTTTGTATTGGCAGAATGAAAAAAATGTTAAGTGCTACGACATATTAATGTGAAGCCAATTAAAAATTGCATATTAAAGAGGTTTGTCATATGAATACAAAAGCAGGGCAACAATTGGGATATTGATTGATAAACATTAAAGATAAATATTCTAATAAAATCTATAAGAACTGATATTCTTTGGCTTTTGTTCTCAGTAACAAAAAAAAATAACCTTAATGAAAAAATAACAAGTCCCAATACTAATTTATGCCAGGGGTTCTATGTATCAGTGTATCATCTGTCTACTTTTACAAGAATACCTTCATCATTTGTCAACTGTTTTATTAAATAATAATTATAAAGAAGAACAAGAACAGCATTTAGGTGAGTTAATAGTATGTCATACTGCTGACTGAGGGTTTGATGGTCTATGTCCTGTAACTAGCATCGGAAGACAGTTAGCAAGGTGTTGCTGTAATGGCAATAACATAGGAGATTCTGTCATTACTACATAACATCTAGTATACTTCCATGATAAATGCCTTATTGTTGTTAATTTATCTTGTGAATTATAGGATATGCTTAAATGATGTTAAAGAAGAGTATAGTACTATTAGATGATGCATACTACTTTGAGATTCTGTATTTCCAATTGATAATAGGAAACAAGTCAGTTGAAGCATGCGTTAGAAGTATGATGATACATGGTAGTGAGACATGGGCATTAAATGTGGAAGACATTTGGAGGCTAGAGAGAAATGTGGGGCATCACCACAAGGGAGCTGAGAAAGCTGCTGAGCATTAAAGGCATAAAACTATGACAGGAGAGATGACTGCAGGGTATGGACAATGATAAAGGGTGAAAAGTAATGCATGATGTTGTTGGAAGGTACCTGTGGAAGAGTCAGACAATAGAAGACATGGGAAGAAGTGGTGAGGTCAGATCTTAGGATCACAGAAGATGAGACAAAAGACTGAGATGAGTGGCAATATACTGTATGGTAGACCTTTTCAACCTATGCTAGCATTTTCTTTTTCTTTTCTGGTACTTTATCTACTCTGAAAGGATGAAAGGCAAAGTTGACCGTGGCAGGATTTGAACCCAGAGCACAGTGAGCCAAACAAATACTACAATGCATTCTGTCTGATGTGCTAACGACTCTGCCAATTCACCACCAGCATAGAAAAAAGTGATAAAATGCTGCAGCTGTTGATGATGATGACGATGAAGATTATTCTTAATTTATTCTATTTAATAAATTTAAATTTCAGAAATATGCAGCCAAATTTCATGTAACAATTTTACAATATATCATTAACATTAAATCAGTTGAGCACACATACTGAGAAATGATTTTGGTATTTCAGAAATGGTATCAATGTAGGTTTGGTGATTGACATACATACATTTCCTGAATTCTTTCTGTCATCATAATTCATATCTCAAAATTATACTATACTTGTCAAATGTCATCTTTCACTTGTTGATACACTTGTTAAACCATGTATTACTTCAAGTTGAGGATATGAAACCTGAAGATCATCATAAATCATTGAAACAATGTTTTACCAATAATATGAGAATAGTATTCCTGGAAATGTCAATAAATAACAATAATAATAATGCCATTTAATCTGAAAGCTATTAAAATCTCCATGTTTCTGAAAATGGCTTTAACTCTATTTTCATAGAGAGAACAGCTGAGTAAATGAGATTTGCGTATGACATTATCAGCTTCATTACATCTTTTTATGCATTTTGAAATCGTAGTCATCATCATCATCATCATTATTATTTTTCAGCAATCCTATTTTTATTGTGTGTTTTCTCTGTACTATTGAGCACAGCTCTGTGTGCCTAGGGTATATGCAGTGTTTTGTGTTCATTTTGTATTTTCTATTGTATTGAAAGTACTGTTTGTAGTATGTGTGCAATGCTTAGTAGTGCTATTTTTTGTATGCTGTGCAAATCGCTAAGTCCTAGGGTTTGATTATGTATTTGTCTGCATCTTTTTTATTCATTCCCAATGCACCTATTATTATAGGGATTGTTTCTGTTTTCAATCGCCACATTCTGGTTACCTCTATTTCCAGATCTTTATATTTGGATAATTTCTCCATTTCTTTTAGAGATGTGTTATCATCTGTTGGGACTGACACTTTGATTAGGAGGCAAGAGTCATTAAGACGAAGAATTGGCAGAGTCATTAGCAGACAGAATACCTTGCAGTATTCGTTCAGGTTCACTGCGCTCTTGAGTTCAAATGCCACCAAGGTCAACTTTGCCTTTCATCCTTCCGAGTTCGATAAAATAAAGTACCAATCAAGTACTGGGTTGTTGGCCTTGTGCCTATGTTAGAAACAATTATTATTGTTGTTGTTAAGTGGCATCCTGTTTGAACTGAGATGCAGGAAGACCATGTTGGTATACATGGATAGCTAAGGTACATGCTCTTAGATGAGGAAATGAAAGCCATTCGATGGCTCAGTTCACCACAAAGATCACCCCACCACCTCCCTTTGGCCAGAAAGGGCAGATAGTTTTCCTCTCTATGGTGGCTATAGTGAAATAAATTGTGCTAGATGTGACTGAAAGAACCAAGGAGAGACACTTTCCTCTTCAGCCATGGCCTCACTGACTTTTAAAGTTCCACTTGGAAAGAAAGGTGAGGGTAGAGAGGAATGTGCCAGCCTCACTAAGGGATGAAGTTTCTAGTCCTGCTGACATGGTGAGCCTTCCCAAGCCTACATTTCAGACAGACAGACAGAGAGAGAGAGAGAGGGAGAGAGAGAGAGCAGAAGAAACACATTTGTGGGCAACAGAAGTGTCAATTCTCTAAACTTTATCCAGATATCTAAAGCCACATCCACTATGCTATTATCAGAGTCTTCAGCTCCAGTATTAAGTAATTTAGGTAATAAAATGTTGCTGTTATTACCAAAGAACCATCTGAGAAGTCAATGGTTTCCACTCGATGGTTGTACACATGGTTAATGTACTCCAGTGAAACTGGTACACCTAAAGTACTTGTTTTATCATAGTTTACCAGTGAACCCACTTTGCCTTCTTCTGTGTATCCACAGTCTACACTGAATATATACTTTGGGCTAACAAAGGACCATACAAGTCAATGACAGAGCTGCTACATGTCACATGACCTGCTAGAATTAGCAACCAAATTTTTCTCAAATCATACCTTACCGTCTTAAAAAAAGCACACATTAGATAATGCAATCCTAGATACACTATGCCTGAAAAAAAAGATGGGATGTTCAAGGCTGGAACACTGTTGATCATAGGTCTACTAAATCAGAGCTGACCTGGGGGATAAACAACTACACGCTTCCAACATTTTGAAAACTTTCTTCCTTGCATAATGAACAAGATAACAATCTCAATACTGATAGACTTTAGAGGAATTTGTTACTGCCAGCTAGTACTTTGGCCTTGGTTACATTCGAGATCAACTATTTAACTCCAGCCTACTATTCTAAGATTTAAAAAAACTTCTTCTGCAGTAGTTCAACAGATTATTATTCAAAGAGAGTTAGTTCATCAGATAACTAAAATTTCTCTTTACTGATCTGATCTACCTTTGATCCTTCTGTGGTCAATGAAATACATTCCAGTTGATAAAATAAACACTGGTGTTGATGTAATTGACTAAAGTCCTTGAAAGTGGTGCTCCAGGATGGATGCAATTCAATGATTGAAACCAGTAAAAGAATGAATAAAAAGAATCTTTTGTGACTGAATGAAAAAAGTGCGTTTGAGAATAGAGCCTTGGTATGTGTGTGGGTGGGTGTGTGCATGTGTGTGTGTGTGTATGTGTGTGCGTGTGTGTGTATACCTGTACAGTAAATTCTTTACTGAGCCAACTACCAATTGTAAAACTATTAAGCATTTTCTTGCAAATGTCCTACCAGATGTATAGAATTTGTGGTTTTACATCCTGATGCAAAATAAAGCTGCATTATATACTGCATAACTATTATCTGCAATAAATTCCCTTTTATTGTTTGCACCACCTGAATTTGAGAATCATGAAACTCTCTCCACTCTTCTCTCTCGCTATCTCTCCCTCAATCTCTCTACTTTCATCCCTCACCTTTCTCTCTTTCTCTAGTGCATCTCTTTACCTTTATGGTAGCTGATAATGGTCCTGCTGGGCCAGTTACTGCACAATTCTATTAGCTAAGTGACTAATATGACACCATCGTCAACTGCTTTAATCTCAATCTCTTTACTGAGTTCTAAAGATGTGTTTTCTCTGTTGGCTTCACTGAAGGTAGACTCTATCCTATTCATATTCCTTATTCATCATCCTATTATGGTGACACTTCCACATACATTTTTTCTTTCATTAACATTGAGGAAAAATACACTTATATGATACCAATCACACTTCTTCCCTAATGACATCCTGTTTTTTCTTTTCTTTTTTTTTTGTAATTTTTTGTGTTGGTTTTCTGATAGACTTTTTGCAATTCTAAATAATATCCCTTTTCTCATCAAAATGACATGGACAAGGGAGCCACTGAGGGACCATTTACATGGTCGCTAGGCCTGCCAGAAATAGCAGCCAAATATCTGTAAAATCATACCATACTATCTTAATAAAGAAAGACACTTTGGATAATGTAGTACTTGGTGCACTGTACCTAGGGAAAATAAAAAAAAACAGGATGGTCCTCACTAGAATGCCTTTATTCACAGGTCTACCTGATAAGGGCAGACCTATACATAAACAACAATAACATAATTGTTTCTAACATAGGTACAAGGCTAACAACCACAGTACTTGACTGGTACTTTATTTTATCAACCCTGGAAGGATGAAAGGCAAAGTTGACCTTGGCAGGATTTGAACTC
>JAOPJM010481731.1:0-10939 GCA_027124095.1 Muusoctopus leioderma | reverse complement strand
TGAGTTGGTAGTTCAGTTGATCGAACAACTGAACACTCATCGTCTGATTCAGACGGAGATCCATTTATTTATTTATTTATTATATATATATATATATACATATATATATATATATGCATACATATGCATATATGATGATGATAATGATGATGATGATGATGATGATGATGATGATGGTGATCATCATGATGTTGGTGGTGGTGGTGATGATGATGATGATAATGTAGAGGAAAAAGATGAGGTTGAAGTGGAATAGAAGATGGAGAGAGGACACAGAGAAGAAGTTGCAACAACAACAGCAACAGCAACAACAGCGGTAGCAGCAGTAGCAGCAATAGCAGCAGGGGCAATAGCTGCAATAGCTGCAATAGCTGCAGTGGGTGCAACAGATGCAGGAGAAGATCTAGAGAGTTTGGAATTGATATTATTGCACTGGAATATCGGAAAAGTTTGGTTCCGTAAATTGATTTCTGAAGACGTTTCTTTTGAAATGTCAAAGTTGACAGAAAGTATACAGTTGAGTCATGTGACTAAATGAGATAACGATGGAGCAGCTGCTACGTGGGCACTAGACCTGCTAGAAATAGTAGCGATGTCGCCCTCAAATCACACTTGACTGTCTTAAAAAATAACGGAGATGCACATTGAATGCCTGAGACTGCGCATGAGAAAAAAATATGAGAGGGTCGTGGCTGAGATGTCTATGATCGTACGTCTAACTGCGCCAGCACTAGGTTGGTACTTTATTTATCGACTCCGAAAATATAAAAGGCAAAGTTGGCCTCGACGGGATTTGAACTCAGAGTGCAGAGAGCTGAAACCAGTACCGCAATGTAGTCTATCTGACGCCCCCTAACGACTCTACCAATCGACCGCTAAATGCTATTTCGCTCGCAGTTAACTTTGATCATCGAGCAGACCTATGATGAGTTATTCGGGCTACGACATCATGTTTATAGAGATGATGGCCTTACAGTATCACCCCACACAGCAAATTATTATGCATGAGGATCACTCAGGCAAATATATATATATATATATATATACATAATTTCAAATTCCATGTAACCGCCATTTAAAAGTGTCTAGTTCCTCTCATGCGCATTTACAATATAGTGAAACGAGGATAACTCATGTTTAGTTATTTGGGATTATTTCTCTTGAAATCGTCTCAAATGAAAATACTATTATTTTTGCAAAATAAATAATTACATAATTAAAATAATATTAATTAGTCAGAAGTCAAGTAGAGGAGGGCTTTTCCAAGAGTATATAAACCGGTTATAAAGGTGTGACGCTGGAATCTGTGATACAGTTTATAGTTCCGCCAGCTGATATACACTATGAGGCCACACTCCTCTACTGGAGTTTTGACTAATTAATATTAATCATATAAGTAATTATATTATTAAAAAAATCACTTCGGCACTCCGGAGTTGATGGAATAAGTACGAATTGTTTTCGTGGTTCAACCCAGGTCAACCCTGGTTAACCAAACCTATGATCAAAGGTATTCCAGGTGTGACCATACCGTCTTTTCCCAGACACAGCGTCATATCTAGGACTATATTGTTCAATGTATTCTTCTTCTTTTATGACAGTAGAGTGTGATTTGACGGCGATTTGGTTCCTATTTCTAGCAGGTTGAGCGACCACGAAGTGGATTTCTTCTTCCTATCATCATCATCATCATCATCATCATCATCATCATCATCGTCGTCATCATCATCATCATCATCATCACCATCATCATCATCACCATCATCATCATCATCATCATCATCATCATCATCATCATCACCATCACTGCTGTAGTTTTGTGTGAATGTATTTTCCGGCCATAAATTAACCGGATTTCGGTGGAAATAGCGCAAGCGTGTGCAATAGCGGATAAGTTCGGAGATGCACCAGTGCATTCTGGGCAAAGTGCAGCAGTGCATTCTGGGAACGGTGCACCAGTGCATGGTGCATGAAAATAGACGGTTGACCATTAAAGTTTTAATATTTTAATTTAATTTTGTTTCTCGCTTTCTTTCTTTTATTCGTTTTTGTTTTCTTTCCTTCTTTTTTTATTCCTCTTTCTGGCCATCTTTCTTTCTTCCATTTTCTTCTTCCTTTCTTTCTCTCTTTCTTTCTTTCTTTCTTTATTTATTTATTTATTTATTTCTTTCTCTCTTTCTTTCTTTATTTCTTTATTTCTTTCTTTCTTTCTTTCTTTCTTTCTTTCTTTCTTTCTCTGTTCTCTTCTCTATTTCTTTCTTTCCTCCTTCCTCTACTCCTGTCTCTCTTTCTTTCACCCTTCCTTTTCCTTTCTTTCTTTATTTCCGTTAGTTTTAAAATATCGCCATATTTTGAAATTCCTTTTAATTTCACACATTCTTACCCGGCGACAACAAGAAAAACAACTGCAGCAGCAACAACAACAACAACCACTACTTCTACTTCTACTGCAACTACTATTACAACTGCTATTACAACAACAACTACTACTACCACCACCACTAATGACATCATTGCCAGTAGAAATATCTCCACCATCACCGCCACCTACCCCTCGTCAATGATGACCAGGAGACCGTCCACCAACACCACCACCATCGCTACCATCACCACCATCACCACCACCATCACCACCATCGCTACCATCACTACCATCACCACCACCATCGCCACCATCACCACCACCATCACCACCACCACCACCATCATTATCACCATCACCACCACCATCACCACCATCGCTACCATCACCACCATCGCCACCATCACCACCACCATCACCACCACCATCACCATCATCATCACCATCACCACCACCATCACCACCATCGCCACCACCACCACCAACACCACCACAAACATCACTACCACCACCACCATCACCACCATCGCCACCACCAACACCACCACAAACATCACTACCACCACCACCATCAACAGCAGCAACAACAACAACAACAACAATAATAACAACAGTAACAACAGCACTATTAATACCATCATCATCACCCTCAACAACATCATCATCATCATCATCAACAAACTAACAGACTGAACTTATAGAAAGTAAACATAAAAAACACAAACACGATGAGCAAATAAATAAATAAATATATAAATATAAATAAATATAATTACTAAAAGTAACAATAAATACAACAAAACAAAAATATATCAAACAAATATATTTGTATTTTAAATAATAAAAATATTTTAAAATAAATGAAAAAAAAAATTCATTTTAATTTTTTTCTTTCTAACTGAAGCAACTGGAGTCGAACCAGGGAACATTTCATGACAAATCAACATTAATTTAGACTTTTAATAAAAACACTTTTTTTTTTACATTTTGACTCAGCTAATCTTTCTTACTATCTATCTCTTTCTCTGTCTGTCTGTCTTTCTCCCCCCCCCCCTCTCTCTGTCTCTCTCTCTCTATCTATCTTTTTACTTCTCTCTTTACTGTGAATTTCTGCTTTCCCTTTCTCTTTTTATTACTGCCTTTCCTTATTTATACCCACTCCCCCTTCTCCCTTCATAATCTTTGTCTCTTTCTTTTCCTTCCTCTCTCAAATTTTTCTTTCACCTCAGTTTACTCTCTAACCTCCCACTCTTCCTCTGTCCAACTCTTTTCTTCCACCTACACTTCCTCTATCCTCCTCACTACCGTTTTCTCTCCCCCCCCCCCTCTCTCTTACTCTCTGTCTTTCTTTAAGGTTTTAAACTCTATCTGTTTCGCTCCCATCTCCCAACAGAAAACCTATTCAAAAAGACCAGTTTAACCATCTCCGCCATTCTTTACTTTCCTCTTCTTTCAAATCTCTGATCTTTTTCATTTGCCAATTCACACATTTCTCCCTTTGTCTTTCTTTCTTCACTAAACTGTATTTTTTTTAATCGACATCCTCTCACCTTATGTTTACTCTGTCTCTCATTCTATTTAATTTCACTACCCCCTCTCTCTCATATTTATATCACTTTGTATTTGCCCTTCCCGCATTTATCTTACACCTTTTCTTTCCTTCTTTCTTTATGTTTGTCTCTATTTCTCTCTTTTTCTCCCTCGCCTTGTCTTAATGTGTATTAATCTAACTACCTGTCTATCTATCACTATATATCAATCTCTGTCACCTGTCTGTCTATATCACAATCTAAGTCGAAGTCTGCTGCTTCTTTCTTCTTTTGTCTTTCGCTCTCACCTAGCTGCCTGATTGTCTATGCATTTATTTGTCTCTTTTCACCCGACTCTATCCTTATCTTTTGTGCTATCAGCAACTCTCCTTCTCCTCACACTTCTAATCTATCCTCTCTGTCTCCCTCTCCTCACACTTCTAATGTATCCTCTCTGTCTCCCTCTCCTCACACTTCTAATCTATCCTCTCTGTCTCCCTCTCCTCACACTTCTAATCTATCCCTCCTCCTCTCTTGAATTTTTTTCTGTAACTCACAATCTTCTTCCTCTCCGTCCCCTCCGTTCTTTCTCTCTCTCTCACTATCTCGCTTGTGCGTCTTTCCTCCTCCTACTTGATCTTTTTCTCTATATCATTATCTTCTTCCTCCCCATCTCCTCCTCTCTCTGTCTCTCTGTATCTATCTATATATCTATCTGTCATATTTCTAAGTTCATTTAAATTCTTTCAACTTGAACTTGACAACAATCGTAACCAAAAAGAACCAGAACACATTGTTGACAACGTTATCAATCTATGGACTTTTTCGTTTTGCCTTTTTTTATTTCTCGCATTTTGCCCTTTAGCAATATCATTTCTGATGAAATTTTTCTTGATAATCAATATGTTTTGGCTACAAATACCGATAAATTATTTGTTCAACAATTACTAATTTAGTTTCGAAAAACATTTTTTGTTACGAAAAATGTTTCTTTTAAAAAAAAACCCAACATTTTTATAAATCTTTAAACTTACAACTTTAAACTCTGATTTTGTATGTTTTTAGCAAGACTTTTACCGAAAGATGTGAGTTCAAGTTCCACTCCTATCTGACGCTCGTTATTTCTTTTTTCCCTGTATATATCTATATATACACTATCAGTATATCCCTTACTCACTTTACAGTTGATAATTAGAAATGTTTTCTTTGAATAAATCATAGCTTAATAATAAATGTTTTTTTGCTTTGTTTTTTTGTTTTTTACCATCGAAGATATAATTTTAACTTCTCTTTTATTTCACCTTTCCCTTTTCGGTTTCTCTTATCTTTTCTTCCCGCTTCTTTTTTTTTTTTTTTTTTTTCCTTATTCCTCATCCTTTTAGTTTCTTCTTTTTCTTCTATAGTTTTATTCAATTAGAATAAAACTTCCACAGTTAAGATATTCATTTCAAACGTCTACTATTCAAGTAAGGTGCTTATTACAGAATCGACCCTCTTCTGAAAATTGTCTTGACCGTTTTCTTTTCATTACGGTTGGGAGTTGGTAATAGGGTTTAGGAGTATGGTTAGTATTTGCCCGGATTCCTGACAGTCTAGAATCTTCCAGGCTGAAAATTGATGTGTAGAACAAATATAATTTGTTTTCAAAGGAAGGTGTGAACCTAAAATATATCGCCCAAATAGGTTTCCATCTTCGATCAATATTAGACATTAGTTCCCGTTCCCGTTATTTTGCACCACGTAAAAAAAAAAAGAGAATAAGAATAAAAGCATAGACAATCAGTAAACAACACGACCCGTCACGAAACAAACACTGGTTACCAACTACAACTATCTCTTTTTTGTTTGTTATTGTTTTAATGTGGTGCAAATGGAAAGAATGTCCAACTTAAGGAAACGGGATAGTAAAATCTGTAGGGCATTGGACTAACATGTCTTTTAGTATTTAGTTCTGTCCTCCTATGTTCTGTGTTCAATTTGTATGCCAATGTGAGAAATCGTTATTGTTTCTATAGTGATGACACAGACAGTGGTGATACGTGAGATAATTATTTTAAAAAAAAAAAAAAAAAAAAAAAAACCTATTCTGAGTTCTCATCCCAGCGGAGGAGTTCACTTTAGCTTCCATTCCTCTGAGGGTTGATTAAATAAATATCATACCCCTTTGTCTTTCTTTATTTCTCTTTCCATCATCTCTCATCCACTTTGTTGCTCACTGTCCTCTTTTCTGTATCTTATTCTTTTCTTTTCACCTCTCTCTCTCTCACACACACTCTCTCCTATTTTCTTCTCTCTTCACACTTTCAGAGAGAGAGAGAGAGAGAGAGAGAGAGAGAGCCACACACATAAAAGCATACATGCACAATCACAAAAACACAGATTCACTCACAAAGGAAAAGAAAGACACACAAAAAATCACAAATATGAACACACAGTTTGCAAACGAATGCATACAAATGAGCAAACACCCACACACATGCATAAACACAAGTTCAGATGCACATTAGCACACAGAAAGATTCCAATGCACAAAATCACAAGCACTCACATACAAATTCTACCATGGGTGTTATAGCTTGAATAGATGAAGGAACTCACTTGCTCTACATACATTATCTGAAAACAAAACTTTCAGTGGTGCCCCTATGAAGCAATGTAGGAATAAATATGACCTTTTTTGTTCTTCGACATTTTTTTAGCTTTTGCAGGAATACCTGGACGATACTCAGATTACCCTGATTCATATAAAAAATGAAATATATTTTTATTAATAGGATCCTTATTATCTCTAACATCTATTGTATTTTTTATATTCATTGTCTGAGAAAGAATATGATTTTATAACAATTTTGTCCTTTTTTCACACCCACTAAACTCTCTCTTTATCAACAATTTATTCACATGGATCTAAAGTAGCAGTTCCCAACCTATGGATCACAATCCAATTTGGATCACAGTATAATTCTGAAAGGATTGTAAAGACAAAATGTTATACTTTTGAAATATTGATAAAATGTAAAATGTTCGTGAATATGTTATACAATAAGCCATAGGCATAAGGGCTAGAACACAATATCATCGCCATCATTATTGCATCCATTTTTCCATGCTGGCACGGGTTTGAGGAGTTTGGTTTTTGGAGCAGTATTCGGATGCCCTTCCTGTTGCCAACCCATATTTTTTAAGTAAGGTAGTTTTTTTCCATCGATCTTCATCCATCAAATCACCAATCTGCCAGCCTATTGTTTTACGCGGGATGTAAACAATGCACACCGATAGCCAAGCGATAACAACAATGAAGACACACACACACACACACACACATATATATATGATGGGCTTCCGTTCAGTTTCCGTCTACCAATTTCACTCACAATGCATTGTCAGCCCGAGGCTATTGTAGAAGACACTTGCCCAAGGTGCCATGCAGTGGGATAAATACCGGAAGCATGTGGTTACAAAGCAAACTTCTTAATCACACAGTCATGCCAGCACCTTATAATATTTACTCCAAACAAATACTGAGGAATATTTCCACCAAGAAAGTATTGAATGTTAATTTCATTAAATTTAAATTAAAAAAATTTAAATAATTAAAAAAAGCGTCGCAGAGGATTATTGATTTGCCAAAATTCGTTATGATGGTAAAAGGTTGGGAACCGTTGATCTAAAGTTCCCTGACTAATCACAGTATTTTTGGAAGTATGAAAGGCATCTTCTTAGTTCTTCATCACCTGTTTAAAGCTAATGATGATCAGGAATCTGTTATGTCTCCCAACCTCTCTTTGTCCTTTTCAATTATTGACTTTCTATCAATCACTACTAACTTCATTCTCCCACCTTATGCATGTAACACAGCTTGTCTGTCCGTTCACAACAGGTAGCATTCGTTGTTCTGTCAATTGATAAAATCAATTTATTTTAACTAAGTACATGGCCAAGTTGAAATAGGAGAAATAATGTAATCAATTGAATCAACATCAATATATTACTGATATTATGTATTTAAAAACAGAGTATTATATAAATATGTTTATTTATATTCTTATAGCATGGCCACGGTTGTTTCAGCATCTAACCACTTTGCTGAAACAACCTGAAACACCTAAGCATCATCAGAGATGCTTAGCGCCTATCAACTTTGCTGAAAAAACTAAGCATCATCAGAGATGCTTAGCGTCTATCCACTTTGCTGAAACAACTGTGGCCATGTTGTAAGAATATAAATAAACACATTAATGATATCTATTTTATCAACTCCAGAGGGATGAAATGTAAAGTTGATTCAAGCAGGATTTGAGTTCATGAAGCAAGGGTACAGAACTACATACTGTAGTTTAGAAAAATATATTACTGAGGTTAATTACTTAGTGGCACCATCTGCATGAAAAGCAATAGTTAAGTTAGTGTTAACATATTTAATGTAGCAAGTATCAATAATTTAATTAGAAATACTTATGCAGTGAGGAAAAGACAACATTAGCTTAATGACTAACATTATTTTAATCAATTCAGAAAGTATGGGAGACAACTCCAGACATGTTTTGGTCTTATTAGAACCTCCTCAGCAAAGCATAGTCTCTACTGTACTTGCCAAAGTTGTGATCAGAGAATCACTTATGCTAATTTTTCACACCTACTCGTGTACAGTTTTATATACATCTACTTATTGATTCCCTGATCACTACTTCAGCAAGTACAGTGAAGTCTATGTTTCACTGAGGAGATCTAATAAGACTGAAGAATGTCCAGAGTTGTCTGCCATACTTGCTGAAATAATCAAAATAACATTAGTCATTGAGCTAATATTGTCTTTTCGTCACCACATAAGTATTTCTAATTAGATTTTTGATGCTTACTGCATTGAATATGTTAGTACTAACTTTACTAAATACTGTTATACACTCTACTGTCTTGACTACCTCCACTGACCTCTGTCCACTGATGATACTAACAGCTCTCTCCAGTCTATAATTCTCTTCCGCCTTCACCCCATCCTCCAGTAGGAGTAATCTAACAATCTAGTTATTGTATAAAACACAGCAAGTTAAATATTACTTCAAAGAAGAACCACATCACATCTCTCCCTTTCTTCTCAATAATAACTCTCAAGTTCAAAGAGTTCTTCTCATTAAAACATGGTGACCACATATTCTTCACATAGATAATATTGCATCACAAAGGCTGGATTGCCTTTTCAGAACCAGAAAATGTTTGAAAATAGCCATGAGCAGCTGCTAACTCCGAACAAAGCACCAAATACACCCAACACTATAGTACCGCTCACACATTTGAAATAGTGTACTCACCACTAACATATACATGTTAGATAGAATATGAAAAAAAAAAAAGGCTGTCTATTTGTTAAGCAGTCATTCATTAACCAATGCTCTACAATAAATGGTCTATCTTCAAAATCATGTCCTCTTCCTATCACTCCAATATATCTTCCTCTCCAGAACTTATACTTAAACAATATGGCTGAGGGAAAATACCTCAGGGGAACAGTCTGCATACTAAATACAGATATGGTAGGGTCTCACATATGTCATATAGTGAGTTGAAAAACTTCGATCAACTGACATTATCCATGCAATTAGTAGACAAAAAACTCCCTCTAGGAGTGTTTAAAATCTGGGGAAAAAACAGTAAGGGAGATAACTCTGATAAGATCAGTTCATTGATATTTTGGGAAAATATAGACAATGCAGATGGAAGTGGATCTGGTCTTTAAAGCTTACTGATGAAAGCAGCAGACATGTTTCGGTCTTATGAGACATCCTCAGCAGAGCATATTCTGCTCAGTTGGTAAGACTAAGAGTAATCGAGGGAATGTAGCGATGCTGATTATGAATATCAACAATATGGCTAAGGGAAAATACTTCAGGGGTACAAATACAAATACAATAAGGTCTCATTTGCCCTATCCTGCCAAACTATATCTCTCTAAAATCCCTTCCTTGTTCATATTTTCCTTTCAATATTTGACCCGCAACAGTTCAATCTGAACATTAACTGCACTTATCTCACCCAGTTATCTTTATATCCAATTCAAGGATGGCCTGACAAAAACACAGTCACAACCCCTCCTCTTTGAGCTAACTAATATCAACATATGCTAACACCTATCAATACCATGCATGGATGAGTGGATAATAGGTTACTGTTGTGGACAACCTGCTCAGAAGTTGGTTCATATCCTATCACTGACACTGCATTTTATCCATGACCAAGACGCTTAACTTTCGACAACCAATTCCATCAAGTTCTAAGTAGGTAACAGGTGTATAATTCAACACTGCAGGTAGCAACTGCACTGTAAAATTGATGAGCAATTTGTTGGCTAGCAGTGCTGAGTTCAATTCCTCCCATGGAATTGGGGAAAAGTTATCTGCAATAGACTAGTATCTTATCCAGGGGGAATATTTGTCACTGTCTGCAGGAAAAAAAACATCTGCAAAGAGGGAGTTATTGAGGGTTTCAGTTCTGAAAAGAAAGGATTTGGTAAAAAGTGATTAGCTCAGGATCTTGATAGTGAGACACAGTAGGGGTAACAGGAGGGATGGCATACTGCCTTTACTCATTAAGTAATCAAGAGGAAATGTAGCGATACTGATTATAAATATCAACAATATTAGGTGCTGGCATGGCTGTGCGGTTAAGAAATTCGCTTCTCAGCAACGTGGTTTCAGGTTCAGTCCCACTGCGTGACACCTTAGGTTGGTGTCCTCCATACTCTCAGCTGACCAATGCCTTGTGAGTGAAATTGTTACGTGGAAACTGTACGGAAGCCTGTCATATGTGTGTGTGTGTGTGGGTGTGTGCGTCTGTGTGTTTGTGTTTGCCTTTCTGTCTTTACGTGCTTGGTTGTTTATCAGTTTTGCAAATAGTGACCGATACAATAAGTACCTGGCTTAAAAATTAAGTACTATAGTCGATTTGAATGAGTAAACCCTTCAATGCGTTCCCCCAGCATGGCCGCAGTCCAATGAATGAAACCATTAAAAGAATAATAGAATATATAAATACCTACATATGTATATATATA
>JAOPJM010481626.1:0-10939 GCA_027124095.1 Muusoctopus leioderma | reverse complement strand
CTGGCTGCTCCATGTTAGCCGCAACTGAGTACACTAAACGCCATGATAGACTTGGTCAGTATTTGCACTGGATAATAAGCCGTCAGCTTGGACTCCCATACTCTGGTCCGATCATAGCATCTACCTTACCACGACGTTCGGTGTATATCGGAATGTTGTCCTAACAACGCTTTTATACGATAGAGAGAAATGGACGTGGTGGCACCAACAATTAAAAAAAAACAACCCCAAAAACTAGACTATTTCCCTCTCAGATCTGCAGAAAAATGTTTAGCATCGCGTAGAAGGACAGTGTATGTAATAATATTGTAATTGTTTGGTGTAGAATTGAAGGGATTAATGCTCTTCTCATCAACAGCCATCTCCCGTGGGTAGGACACATTGTTCGAATGGAGCACAGTCGAAAAGCAAAAGCTATATTTTAAGGGAAAATATTCAACGATCGGCGTTTACAAGGAAGCCAACATAAGCGGTGTATGTCTTGAAATCTATTCTCAAAACATGTGACATCTCCGCTGATAAATGGGAAATATCAGAAATGTATCCAGTCGAAATGGTGATCAAAGTGATATGATGGGATAACGTGATTTGAACGCTAATGTATCGACCACCTCCATGAACATCGAGCAGCCTACTACACCTCAATTCAAGACTGACCCCTCAGACATAACAAATACATTTGTTAAGTCTGTCAGCGTTGATGCCACTCGCAGATAGGCCTGATCAGCCATTGCAGATGCCATGACAACTTAGGATATTAAAACAAAGAAGGAGGATCACACCGGCTCAGCCCATCATGAATTGTAAGAACATGAATTTTCAGTGCGCTGGACAGTTATTTTATTTATCGTCCGGAAAGTTATTTAATACAAGGTTGACCTCGGCGTGAATTGAACTCATAGCTCAGAGGCATTCTATCGGATGACCTAACGACTGCTAATTCACCCCCATACACATTTTTGCATAACTCTTCTCATTCTCAAATGTAATACTGTGTATTTTGATAACCTTGTTTTTCCTTTGGCACATTTCTCTAATAGTATACTGGTTTAATATCACTGCTGAATCTATTTTCAATATGTTGTTGTTATTTTCTTGCCCTGGCTTAGTCGTAATCGAGCATACCAATGATCAAAGACATTCCAGACGTGACAACACCTTCGTTTTTCAGACTGGGTACATTATACCACGTGCCATTTTTTTAAAGACGGTAGGGTTTAATATGAGTCAGAATTGACTGCTAGTTCTAGCAAGATGAGCGACTATGCTGAAGTGTTCCCGGCGGCTAGTAGTTTCAGTATGTCATTCAAATGTACATTACATCGTGTATACCATTTTAAATACTTCGTATAGATGCATTTATATATTTTATACGTTGTCCATAGCATGTGTAAAGAAATGCTTTGATCCATTCATTAGGTATATTAGTGGAATTAGATCTTGACTGAAAAATAAAGTGGTAACAAAGTTCCTCGCTGAGCAATTCATTTTTTGTTCATATGGACAGTGCTGGTCTTATATTATCGCCTCTTCATCTTGCGCTATTATTTATCTGATTCCTCTTGACATGTCTTGATTGATATACTGTCTCAGATTTTGATGTGAATTTTTCATATAAATCTTCTTCAATATCAGTGAATTTTTTCACTGTCGAAAGCTTTTTGGTAATCGATCAACGCCACACTGAGATATTTATTTCTTTTCTTTGGTCTTCAATAACTTCACTCTTTACCAATAGCTGATTGCTATAACTATACATCTCATTCCAGAATTATGTTACTTCTCTGGTAATATAATATAATCTACGAAATGCTCATCTAGGATGTTATATATCATTTGCAAAGAGATCATTAGATTATTGGTTTGTAGTCTTTGGGGTTTTCAGATAATATTGTTTCCACCGATAAAGTAGCATAATCGTTAGAGCGTTGGGAAAACTTATTATGGTAGTTAATAACCGTACTATTAGATTATGATGCGAAATCATGTTCGAAGTCACTTTTGTATAATATACATCCGTTGGATCAATATAATGCAATACCAGTTAACACCTGATTTTTATTCTATCGACTATACCCTCTCCAAAACAATTTGTGGCTTTTACAGACTGTAGAAATTAATATGGTTGTTGTACGGGTAATTAGGGGGTGTTGACTCTGATCTAGTTTATTAATTCGTCGACTATTGTTATTTTTCCCTATCATTATTTTAAAATCCCGCTGAAGTCAACTTTGCCTTTCATCCTTCCGGGGTCGATAAAATAAAGTACCTGTCAAGTACTGGGGATTGTTTTGCCTTGTGTATATCTTAGAAACAATTATATTAAATTGCTTAAATATTGTACTACTTTGACGTGACATAATATCCTCCCAGTATAATTAAAAGTGTTGGTTGTTACGTGTTATATTATGCTGCGCGGAAGATGCCAAATAAATCCGAAATACGTCCCGAGATTTTGCTGAAATTACCAAAGATCAGACTCCTTCCAATTGAATAACTCTATTTCATCTTTTAAGAAATATTTAATATATGGAGTTCTCTCACTTGCCCCAGCTTACGAATTATCAGTAGCTCTAATGATGTTTCGTTTTACGTGTGTAATTTCAATTAATTAAGCAGCATTTTGATTTCATTACATTAAGTATGTTAAAACACACTTAACTGCTGCAGTTACAGCATAATGTAAGCTAGTTAAGTACAATATCCTGAAATGTGGGTGCTTATGAACACTGAGTGCTTTCCTTTGTATATCGGTCATTGTTACTTTTTAAAATATCTCTGCTACATATGTTATTGTTTTCCCTTTCTCTTGTGGACATGTATTATGTTATATACTTTGGTTTTGTATGTGTCCCATTGTTAATGAATACATATGTGTTGGTGTATCTTCCACAGTATAGATTTTTATGGTGTCCGAGTAGAAGCTTTTTCGTGTTAGTTGGAAATGCAAGGATCTGATAGAAGTACTTATGGTTTTTAAAACTTTTTATACAGCATAACTTTGATACCACCAGCTATTTCTATTATTGTTTCAATTTCTGTATGTCATCTTTCTTAGTATCTTTTCTTTATTTGTATTTGTCTGCTGTGTTTGCATTTTCTCTTTCTAATTCATTTATTAAGAATAGGCTTTTTTGTCAATTTTGTATGCATTTTTTCACTATTATTTAATAGGAGTTGTACATATCTTTTTCTCTATTATGATTGGAAGCAGTTTTCTCTCAATTCTGTTATGCATACATAGTTTATTATCTGTATTAGCAGTTATCCCACCTTGTGCAGAGTCAGCTTATTTTATTCGTACTACTCGGACCGACGTGTCTCTCCGTCTGACACTGGAATATATCACCTATAGCCGGGTCCCGAAGGTCCTGTTTCCTAATATGAGAAGGTCCATGATAAAAAGGCGTAATTTGAACTCAGAATGCAAAGAGCCGGAACAAATATCACGAGTCATCTCGTCTGATGCTCTAACAATTCAACACCTTTGAATATATCTACTACTCTGGACTGATACTTTATCTGTCGACCACGAAAACACGCTCTAATGACTATACCAATTCACCGCCTTGCCAAGCATACAGAGTAAAGTCATATATTAAGCCTACTGAGGTTTAGTTTCACTTCTTGTTAAAAAAATGTTGGAAGCGCGAATGGTTGTTCATAATTTAGAGGTAGATTTTCTGCTGATCATTATTCATTGAACTTGTTATAGTGTATTCCACACATGCTGTTTGGTGTGCCTAATTCTTGTGTTAGTTTATATATGGTGATTCAGTAGAATAATTCCCATATGTGTGCATATTCAAGTTGTTGTTGATATGTTTTCCGTGATAACCATTGACGTTTTAGACTGTTTTTAATTTCTCCGTGACACTTTTTGAATTACTTTAAGGCCTTCTGTGTTGTGTTGAGTTATGTTCGGTTAAGGTATCTGTGTGCTGTAGGCTATTACACTATATAAGCTGCTGTTCATCTTATTTTATCCGATTTGTATTTGATTCCGATTCTGTTTCAATACTTTCAACATTTATGGGGAATAGTCTCCCGAGACGACTTCTCAGTCATACTTTACTTTAACACATTAAGGTATCGTTGTTTTCTCTATCATTTATTTGTATGCAGTTTGTATTTCATTTTGATGGACGCTGGTAATACAAATCGGACGTGTGTGTTGGTTATTAATCAGTTATCAAGGCGCTATGTCTGACACATATATTACATATGCTTCAAAGCGTATAGGCCAATGAGTATGACTCTGTCTCTCTGTCGTGATTGTTGTATTATATTGTTTTTTTTTGTTCATATTCTTTCATTTATGGATTTTGTTTCTTATATGTGTGTATGTTGTTTGTTGCTGTATTAAATTCTGTATTGTGCATACTCAGGTTAAGAGCTGTAATTGCGAAGAGTTATCATTAAACGGTATTCTAGTGGTGACCATCTCGTTTTCAAGGAGTACCTAGAACAATATTCTTAAATATGTCAGTCACTCTTTTAAGAAAGCGGAGTGTGAGTTGAGGGAATTTCGTTGCTATTACAAGCAGATAGAGGAACAAAGAAGAGGCTCCATTGATGGTACGTATTAGAATTGTTGTTGTTGTTGTTGTTTAAACCCAGAGCAGCAATGATTGAGCAGACTCAATCGTTTGTCTAAGTTCTTCGTCACAGTCTGAGACACTATCAAGGGAGGCGAACAGAACACTTGTAATAAGTCCTGATGAGAAGGTTCCCGAGGGGCGCATAGTCATTAATACGGTCATAGACTGCAACGAAATAATCTCGACAGACGAATTAAACAATTGATCAATTTAATAACTTATGTAATTGATTAATCAAATTAATATAACAAAATAACTGAAGTGAAATATAAGCAATACATATGTTTTATTGGAAGTATGACTTTCCTTATATACAATAATACGATTTTCATATCGAGAATGTGCAAAACAAATACAAAAACGAAGACGTTCCGATGTCGTAAAAGAACTTGGAGGAAATAGCTGAATTTGATTAAATTGACTGCACCACAACCCCAAAAGTTGTGGTCATGTGACTGCCACATCTCGGACAGAATGCCTTGCAGTATTAGTTCCGGCTAGATGCGCTCTGAGATCAAATCCCTCCGACGTCAACTTTGCCTTTCGTCCCGTCGGGGTCGATGAAATAAAGTACCAGTCATGTTATGTGGTTGTTCGCCTTGTACCTATGTTAGAAACAATTATAATCATTTTAATAATCATGAATTGGCAGAGTCGTTAGCGTGTCGGACAGAATGCCTTACGGTATACTTTCTGTCTCACTGCGCTTTGAGTTCAAATCCCGCCGAGGTCAACATTGCCTTTCATCCTTCCGGGGTCGATAACATAAAGTACCAGTCAAGTACTGGGGTTGTTGGCCTTGTGCCTAAATTAGGAACAATTATTATTATTGTTATTATTATTATTAGTAGTATTATTTACATTGTTGTTGTTGTTGTTGTTGTTATTACACAGGTTGATAGATTGGCAGAATCACTGAAGCGTCGGATACATGATTCGCGGTATGTGTTCCAGCTCGTTAGGTGCCTAGTTCATATACCGCCGAAGGCAAATTTGCCCTTCATCTTTCCAAGTTCGATAACTAATTTGCCAGTGAAATACTAGTTCGATATAATCGTCTATTCCTATAACCTCCAAATGGCGGGCATTGCACCTCTGTGAGAAACAACAACTAATACCACCACCACTATCACTACTACTATTTTTGGTGTTGCTGCTGTTGCTGCTGTTGCTAATGCTGCAGCTACTACTACTGCTACTACTACTACTACTACTACTACTACTACTACTACTACTACTACTACTACTACTACTTCTTTAAACATATATTTACAGCGTAACATATATCTATCAAAGGATCCAGGAAGTTATAATCCATGTCTCTTTTTTTGTAAGATCGATACAAATATATTGAAATTGTTTGTAACACACTTCAAATGTTATATGGTTTGCTGACGGTTTCTTTGTCTCGTGACAGCAGCTTGGTCCATTTTGATATCCGTTAATATAATGTAATGCCATATCAACATATGGTACTTACACGTTAACGAAATCAAGTGTATGTAGTGAGGTTCCCGCCAAGTAGCTGGTTTTAGATTGAGTTAATATATTTGATGTCTGTATTCTTTAAATTTTGGTAGTTTTTAGTCTGTGAGTAATTCAGGGAGTGTTCTTTATAATTCATGTATAGAAATCACATACACTTTGTCTCATTTTACGTTTGCTGATTTCGTGTTGTTCCTAAGTATTTTTGAATTACCTCTAAAATATACTGATGTGAAATTCGTAGGTTGATATCATAAATTCAATAACTTAAGGCAATGAAATAAGCGTAAATACGATTGCAGATCTTCATCTGAAAGTAATTGATACCAAATGCGTTCAGATTTGAAGAGCATCTCAAACGCGAGAGATGTTTAAAGACTGCCACTTTCCTCAAACAGAACGACTCATATCTCTTTAGCACCCACATGCCCCCTATTGGACTGATCGTTGTCCACTAAGATTACAATTGTTGTAATGTAAGTCCTTGTAATCCCTCAAAAGTATACTGTTTGCATCAATTTGAAATAGTCGCTGAAATATTAATAATAATAATAATAATAATTGTTTCTAACATAGGCACAAGGCCAACAACCCTAGTACTTCACTGGTACTTTATGTTATCGATCCCGGAAGGATGAAAGGCAAAGTTGACCTCGACGGATTTTTGAACTCAAAGCGCAGTGAGTCAGAACGAATATTGCAAGGCATTCTGTCCGACGCACTAATGACTCTGCCAATTTAATAATATAATAACAAATTGGGTTTGAGACAATGCAAACAGGATTTACTCCTTACAAATACGTACAATGTAGTATATAATGCGAACAAGTATATATACTATACAATACTAAAATTGACTTATTCTCAACTCAGATCTACCCCCGTATTTTCCAGTATTATTTATAATATCTGACAATTGAATATAAACCTATGTAAACAACATATACTTTTAAATGTCTTGTATTCTTTTCTACGAGCGATGTTTGATAAATTTCGTTAAATAGATTTTTGAGAGATACATACAATTCCAGACAAGCCTTCAGCAAAAATGCAGACTTATATTTGTTTTGTAAATTTTATAATGTGATGGTTCAAAGAAGAAATAAACAATTATGTATTTATACATTTATATTCAACTGATAGGAGAAATCAAATAAATATATTTGCACTCTAATGTATTGATCATGTTATATTGTAAAGTATTTCTTAAAGTGATCATTATGTTTCATTCGGAAATAGTTTATATATATTTATATGTCCAAACGATATTTAGTACAACGAATCAGCTATAAAGATAATACAGTTTTTGTGCCTTCATCGATAAACTTAAGTGTATGTGGCTAGATATTATAGATAATATGTATTTGATATTCAGCTTTATCTTCAGTAGATATTTGTTTTATAGGCTTCGGCAATGTAAATCTAGGTTCAGTGGAAATCTGCTCTCAACCAGATTTTCTTTTAAAAGTATTTTAAAAGTAGAAAATGATTATCTCTCTCTCTCTATATATATATATATATCTCGCTCTCTCTCTCTCTCTCTCTCTCTCTCTCTCTCTCTCTCTCTCTCTCTCTCTCTCTCTCTCTCTCTCTCTCCACTATCCCATCAGTTCTCCTATGTATGCTGTTTACCCAAGGTCTACCCTGATCTTGTTGAATTATGTTTAGTAGCATTCCAGCCGTGAACATCATGTTTTATTTTCAGAATTATTGTATTTAGGACTACATTATCCAACGTATCTTGCAATGTTTAAGACGGTAGTAGTGTGATTTGAGAAAGATTCCGTTGCTATTACTAGCAAGTCGGGTGATCACTTAGAGGTCTCCCTATTTGGCTCGTCTCTTATGCATGGTTTTAATGTTGTTGTTGTTGTTGTTGTTGTTGTTTAGATCCAGGTCAGTCCTGATCGAGCAGAACTATAATCAAATGTAATCCAGCTATAACCACCTCGTTTAATTTTTCATGCATCTAGGACTACATTATCGAATGTGTCCTTCCATTTCTTAAGACGGTAGAGTGTGATTTGAGAAAGATTTGGTTGCCATTTTCCAGCAGGTCGAGTGAGCATGTAGAGGGCCCTCGTTGGATCGTAACCTATGCTTGTAGTTTCTGGTGGTGAGCACAATGAAGGCAGGCAGATTGAACTCTGTCAGAATCTGACAGTTACTGTACCACTGCACCTATCATTGAAGATGTGGTGTTGTTATTTTTGTAGTTGCTGTTGTTGTTGTTTAACCTCACGTAAACCCTGATTGAGTAAACCTATGATTAAAAGTATTCCAACAGTAACCATCCTGTCTTTTTTCTTATGGGCAGGACACCCAGGACCACATTATCAAAGGTGTCGTTTTGACGGTGTGGTGTGATCTGAGTGAGATTTGGCTACTAATTCTAACAGGTTGAGCGACCAAGTAGAGGCATCCTCGTGGTTTGCCGGATGGTGTTGTAGTTCTGTGGTGCTGCAGTAGTGTTGCTAGGTAGGTTGCGCAGTAGTATATTGTACTTCGGTTTTTGTCGTTGTTGTTTCCCAGCCCCATGTCGCTCTGAGTGAGCAGGTTTATCATCAAAGTCGTTCTATCAGTGACCATCCCCTCACATAGTTTTTTTTACAAGCCTATTACTATCTGTAGGTCTAGATTGGATAATGTAAACATACGTGTTTTCAAGGTGGTAGGGTTTGATCTGAGGTGGATTTGGCTACTGTATTTAGTAGGTCAAGCGTAGTGTTGTAGTAGTGTTCGTATGTAGGTTTTATTGTAGTGTTCTGTGGTGCTGTAGTAGTGTACTGCAGTAGTGTTCAGTGGTGCTGTACTAGTGTTTTTAGGTAGGTGCAGCAATACAAACCAGCAACACAAAAGAGGTTATAAAACGTGTGGGGATATATATATATATATATATTAAGGCAGGTTAAAATTTGGTACACAAAACAAATGTAAAAATTACAATAAGGGCAGGATGAGAAGCCGCCCCCTAGGTAGGATCAGGGCAACCCCGACTCTGATTCCCTTCCACTCCGGTCACCTTCCGCACACTAGGTACTCCGAAATTTCTGCTGAGAAGTTTCATCCTTATCCGTGTCGCGTGAGACCCACATCCTCCGGCCGTAGTCCATCAGCTGTCGATAAAACTCTGACGTGATATTCATGAACCATCTATCATCTAAGTGAACCTGGTACTTGTCCCTCATCTCCTCCATAATCAGCACAGTATTGAATTCGTCCTCTTTCAGTCATTAGGACTTCCATGTGCATTCAGACACCTCCCGACCACATGTTGTTTCTAGTCACTTCACCGTTCACAACGTGCCCATACTGTACCACAAAGGTGACGATAAGCCAAGAGTCAAACGTTATCGTCAATACTCACCACTGTGATACTCGTGTTGCGTCGTCCCTTGTATTGTAACATTAGGCTATGGGCAGGTCTATGACGCCACAGCTCGGCATACATTCTCACCCGTCCTCATTATTGAAAACCAGGCATACGGACCCATAAGGCTTACCCCAACCAATGGAGGAGATATCGCTCCAAACAACGGTCAGGGCTACCTCCATTTGTTGCTCGGAAGGTATAAGGAAAGCCCCGGTATTTGCAGAGATACCGAGATATGTGACCTACCTCATTGCTCACTCATACATAAAGACCGCAGGCAGGGGAGGCGTTTTTCTTAGTCACATAATTCTGTTACATATATTTTTTTCTTTGATAGGTCCCACGTTTTGAGTTCTCTCTTGCTTTCTTCGCTAGCCAAAATATTGCTGACCGTCTCGTTTGGGTCACTCAAAACAACACTTCCGCTCATTAAAATGGACTTGTTTTCTTCGATTGGCAAAATGCGTGTGTTGTTGTTGTTGTTGTTGTTGTTGTTGCTAACAAAATCGTTCAACTTGACGCATTTAACTATTGAAATGTCATTTACCTTTCCTTGTACAATGCATGAGACTTGCTGTGAAATTAAATTTATTCTCATTTTATTTGTATATTTTGTTGTTTGTTCTCTGTGCAAGTTATGTTTCTTGTTCACTTTTTTGAGGAGGCGTTTCTCTAACGAAAATCCATCTTGTGTTGAAATATAAACAGAACCAGAAAAAATAAAATTATGCCCCAAAAACTGACAGACCTTATGTCTCCCCCAGTATGGAATAGACGTCCAACGCGTTCCAAGAGATTCTCTGTTGAATAATTATCCAAGAAGAGAGATTTTTTCTTTAGTTGTACTAGGTAAACAAAATCAAAAATACTCGGAGTCTAGTGAAGACACATCTACTCACAGCAACCAATATTAATAATAACTGTTTTTAACATAGGCCCAATGCCAGAAATTTGAGGGGAGGAGTAAGTCTATAAAATCGACCCCCAGTACTTGACTGGTACTTTGTCTATCGAGCTCGGAAGAATGACAGGAAAAGTTGACCTTGTCGGGATTTGAACTCAGAACGTAAAGAGCCGTAACTAAATACTACAAGAGATTTTGTCCGGCGCTCTAACGATTCTGCCAATCCACCCAAACTCAGTAATAATAATAATAAATAATAATAATAATTATTTCTAATATTGGCACAAGGCCAGATATGTAGGGGAGGGGTAAGTCGATTACATCGACCTCAGTACTTAACTGGTACTTTATTTATCGACTCCAGATGGAAGAAAGGCAAAGTTGGCCTCGGCGGTGTTTGATTTCAGAGCGTAATAATAATAATAATAATAATAATAATAATAATAATAATAATAATAATAATAATAAATTTGGACTCCCATATGAGAAGAACTGGTGTGAACATAAGCCTGCCAAAGTAGTAGAAAATAAAGACATCACTGTTCTTTGGGATTTCAGTATTCAGACTGATCGAGC
>JAOPJM010481311.1:0-10941 GCA_027124095.1 Muusoctopus leioderma | reverse complement strand
AAAATAAAATACCAGTCAAGTACTGGGGGATTGTTGGCCTTGTGCCTAAATTAGAAACAATTATTATTATTATTATTATATTAAGGCGGCAAATTGGCAGAGTCGTTAGGGGGTTGGACAGAATGCCTTGTAATATTCGTTCTGGCTCACTGCACTGTGAGTTCACATTCCGCTGAGGCCAGCTTTGCCTTTCATCCATCTGGGGTCGATGAACAAAGTACCAGTCAAGTACTGGAGTCGATATAATCGACTTACCCCTCCCCTAAAATTTCTGGCCTTGTGCCAATATTAGAAAGAATTAACATTATTATTATTATTATTGTTATTATTACTCATTCGATTGTTTGTGTAAACCCTCCACACTTTATGTCTGTCTTTGTGATTGTCCCCTCATCCGTCGCCCTGGTGGCAAATAAAAGAAATCATTATTATTATTATTATTATTAGGCAGCGAATTGGCAGAGTCGTTAGCGAGTCAGACAGAATACCTTACTGTATTCATTCTGTCTCACTGCGCTCTAAGTTCAAATCCTGCCGAGGTCAACTTTGCCTTTCATCCTTCCGAGGTCGATAAAATAAAGTACCATTATCCAACATGCAGAGGTTTATCATATCAAGTGCAGTGTTGCAGTCTAGGGGCATATTGTATTTCCAATCTGTTTTTGTTGTATGCCTGGTGGTGGCTACATCAGAAGCAGGCAAGGCTGGTTTGGTTCACACATAACAGTGGCTCTTCTTGCACAATTATATCACTGTTGGTGGTGTGTATACCGACACAGTGTTTGGGATTAATGAGGTTATTGATGTTACTGTTGTTATTGCTGTATGTTTATATATATGTCAGGATTGGGTGTGAGAGTTAGTATTTTCAGGATAGTGTTGCAGGTGTATCTGGATAACATTGCACATGTAATGGTAAGTATTGTGTGTGTTGGCTGGCACCTGCAGCAGCAGTAATAAACTGCACTTCTTGCATGTTCTAAAAACATGCCGGAAAAAAAAAAAGACTATGGTTTCGGTTTAAATATTGGTCAAACGATAAAAAGTCAACACAGATCAGCACCAAACAAGTAAAATATTGAAAGAAACCTAGTGGGTACCTGTGGAAAATCCATGGGTGATAAATGTTCATTTTTATAATTAATTACTTGTGGCAAACTGTATTTAACTCTTAACACCCTATTGAGAATTTTCTAAGTAATGTAATGATTCAGCAGAAAATGTATAGAAATGGGCTTTTTGCAACTTAATTATTATGAGATTTACAGGTAACAAAAACAGGTTCTTGAGGTGTTTTCACACAAAAATAGTTCACTTTCACCATATATATATATATATATATATATACTTCAATTATTCATGTCAATTTGATGACATGGTATCGTGTGGAACCGTGTCTTACAGGACATTATGAGTTAATATTGATGTAATAACTATAACAAAGACATAGATAGTACTCAAAAGTTAAAGAGCCCTTAGATAAAATATTTGAAAATGTTTTTATAAAGATAATGTAAACAAAATTTAGTTTATCTTACATAATGTAGCTGAGCAGAAATATTTGGCAAAAAATAAAGGATTGAAATTTCTTTTTAACAACTTAGATAAGTGTTTCATGTACTAAAAGGTTTTGAGAAATAGATTCAATCAATGAGACCTTAGAATAATTGATGTCTAGATCACTGGTATTCAGGCAGGTTATTTTTGATATGGGTTACACACCAACAAAAGTAATCAAATTAGGATTGAATAAATTTATTCATTATAGTTTCATTTATACATCTCATCATCATCATCGTTTTACGTCCATTTTCCATGCTGGCATGGGTTATATATATTTAATTATTTATGATATAGAATTGGGACATTTTATTGTCTATTCCCAAAACAGTTAACTATCAATGGTTCAGTATACCTTGCTGTAAATAAGTACCATGCATAGTGCATTCCACTATAATAAGCAGTAGAACTGTTACAGTTTTCCTCTACAGCAAGCATAAATATTTTTTCATATGCTGAATTAATTGATTTCCTTGTTTCAATTTTTATGCAAAATAATGACCTTGTGTCTGTTTTTACTTAATCCTAAGGCCATTTTTGTATGACCTTTTACTTTGTGTATAAGGTAATTTAATAAAATCTAGTGCATTACTGATACTCATTTTATCAACATCTGTGAGAGATGAAAACTAAATGCAATGATGCATTTAGTTTGGCACCACTATTTCAGAAATAGGCCATAGGGCATGCTTAATTTCAGACTTTCGTGCAACAGGTGTGGGGACAACCTAAAATTATCATAGACTGGTTGGGTATACAGCCTAGATCAAAAAATTCAGTGTCCCCAAATACAACACGCGCTCAGTAATTTGTTAACGTGCAAATGATTAAGATACATATTAATGATGATGATGATGATTAACCAATGATACATCAACTATACGTTAATGTAATGTTGACTTTTCTTAGCCTATTGAAAAATTTATGCTAATTAATCTGTGGGGGATTGTTGCTTAAGCTACTGGTGCAAAATAAAGGGGCTACTTATGATTTTTTAATGTATAATTGATGAAAACCCAAGTTAATGGATGGTACATTGAGTCTGTGTTGATGCGATGTTAACATTTCTTTGCAAATTTTATGATTATTATATAGTAAAGTGCTACTTTTCATCTTTTTGAGTTCATTCAACAACCAATTTTAACTATGCAATTAATGAAAGTTCATGTAAAGGAATGTTGTTACTGGGTCAATTCTGTGATGATGTTCACCAATCTTAAGAAAACAGAAATGTTATGTAAGCTATTATAAGCTGCATTAGAGGGTTCTAGTAACTATTATACAAGTCTTACAAAACACATGAACTGAAAAAGCCCTAGATTTTCTTTTTAAATTGTATTTACATTAATTATTGATGAATTATTGTCATCTGCACTATGACAGCAAACAAGTGAAATTACAAAAGAGATATTACAAAAAAATCACTGTGTTATATGGAAAACTATGTTTCTCTCAAGAGGAAGGGGGGGGGGGTAGTGAATGTAATCCAACACACCAGGAATTCAAACTGACTAGATTTAAAACGATAAAATGCCTGGTATCGTATATTAAAGAACACACTAATGCTTGAGTAGTGACTAGTGGTGATGGTACATTGTTAGAGGTACCACTATCACTGCGCACTAAATCATCTCTTTAAAGAACACACTGATGCTATAAAGTATTGGCTAGTGGAGATGGTACATTGTTAAAGGTACTACTGTCACTGCTCACTAAATCATCTCTCTAAAGAACACACTGATGCTATAGTAGTGACTGGTGGAGATGGTACATTGTTAGAGGTACTACTATCACTGCTCACTAAATCATCTCTTCAAAGAACATACTGATGCTATAATAGTGACTGGTGGAGATGGGACGTTGATAGAGGTACTACTATCACTGCTCACTATTTTCCATACACCATCTTGTAATGCACCTGGACACATCATCAGTGATGTTACCTGGGGTCATCAGGTATTTCGGGCCTTACAACACCAGATACCCTCTCCCAGACGACCCAGACAGGATTGATCAAGCTCTGGCTTGTGTCCAGACAGCACTACCATATCCATGGCTCATTTCTCCTGATCCACATGGGCCTTCGCTTACTGGCTCCTGTGATGCTCAGCATATTGTCGGCTCTGCTGAGGGACTGGCCTGCAAACTCTCTACATCCCACTTCAATGGGCTCACACTTTGCTCACCATCCCTTGTTTCAGCATACATCCACCAGCTCTTTATACTTTGCCCTCTTCCTTTTGTTGGCCTCCTCAATATGGCCCTCCCAGGGAATGTTGAGTTCTAATAGAACTACCTGCTTGGAAGTGTCTGAGATCAACACCATGTCTAGTCTTAACGATGTTATGGTGATAGTTTCCAGGAACTTAAGTTGCTTCCCCAGATCAACTTTCAGCTCCCAGTGTTCTGCCGTTGCTAGTAGGCCAGAGGAGGTGGTCCTGGCAGTTGATGTTGGCTTCTCTCCAGCCTTGGAAAAGGTGATGGTCTTCTTTGCTGGGTGGGGGTGCTTGGAACGGCTAATCCCACTGCAGATGGTGTCCGCTATGGTCTTCAGGACTTAGTCATAACACAAGTGGTAGCGCCTCTCACCCAGGGCCTTTGGGCAGTTGCTGAGGATGTTCTCCAGGGTCCCTCTCCTTAGGCACAGAGGGCAAGCTGGTGACTCCATCCTTCCTCAACAGAACAAGTTAAATGGGCTTGGTAAAACATCATACACTGACCGAATTAAGAATCTTACTCAATGGGGCTCAGCTTACCAAAACTCAGGCCATGAAACTTTGTGCTCCACTGCTTGCTCCTATCTTGTCCAAGCTCCCTGCTGTCTCATTCCAGCCATCCTGTTGACTCGCTCCCCCTCAGCCAATGCTTGCACCTCCTGAATTAGCAGCCTCTTGTCCTTCCCCTGCATCTTGTCATAGTGAGGTGTCATGCTGCAGCCCAGACCAGTCCTTCCCCGTGCCACTACTCCCACCAGCACACTGTGCCATAGTCAACCTCCACTTCCATCCTGTCTTGACATCGATACCAGCCTGAGAGACTTTTGGGTTGCTGGACTCTCGGCTTTGAAGCACCTCCCTAGTACGGGTCACCATAAACTTTTCATTCAGGCTGCTAACAGAGAGCTTCAATATGTTATTCTGCCGATACTAGGTGATGTTGCCCAAGCTCCAAGGTAATCGTAGCCACTTCCTTAGGTACCTGCTCACCCTCTTCTCAAAGTCTTCAACAGTGGATACTGGGACCTCAAAGACCAAGAGGGGATAGACAATCCGTGGGATGATACCATGCTGGTATATCCAGGCCTTGAACTTACCTGGTAGGCCTGTCTTGTCCACCACGGCTAGCCAGGTTTCCAACTCTTGATTGGTTGCTCAAATAGATACTGTATCTCTCAGGCTGCAATCAATTAAATCATCTCTTCACAGAATGCCCTGATGCTATAATAGGAGCTGGTGGTGACAGTACATTGTTAGAGGTAAAATATCATATATCATTAAAAAAAATGAATAGAACCCTGGACTTGTTGTTTTTTTAAGAAGAAAAAGTGACAAATCAAAAGACACTAAAATTATTTTTCAATTTTTTGTTAGTTCTTATCGTGATGTTTTTGTTTTTATTTTACTATGCAATTACATCATTCTTATTTTACACACACACGGACATAAAAAAAAGGCACCTTTACTTCATAGTTGATGCTCAAATTTAAATGACTGAAAGTCGTTAGGAAATGCTAACTGACTGTCAAGCCAGTGCAGCAGTAATCAGCAGGCATATATACCATTGGTTATGGTATTATTTTTGTAAACAAAAGTACGTTCATGGTGAATAAAAGCATGTTTATCAAAATAGTCGACAAATCATTTCCAGCTATCATTATTAAGTGTAATAAAAATGTTTTTTGCTGTAGGAAGGACATGCATTATGCAAAAATTCGTCAAAAATCGGACAGCTTTCTCTGTGGACGTGTTAACTGCAGACAAAAACATTTGGTCTTCAACCACAAAATACGGCAATCGTGATTGGTCAATTTCTTTATCGGGTCATCGTATACTTGCTACGATACTGCTGATTGGCTGAACAAGTGACCTAAATATCCAAGTTTACGAAAATTTCAAACCCAGAAATAATAAAAAATCTTTGTTTTTTACAGATTAATGTTCAACTTTTATTGATGGGGATAATCAATTTTGAGATATATAAAATATTTCACGAATTATCAGATATGAATTAAGTTGTCTCTAGCTATGTTGCACGAAATAATAACTTAGAAGGAGATGTATAGTGGCCTAAAGCCTATTAACTTTAAATTGAGAAATAATATAACCCAGTTTGTTTGTTTTTTTTTTGTTTTTTTTATAGTTTGCAGAAAGGGGCTGTGTTCATGGCCTTTGAAGGTCTTTTGAAACCAGTGAGATCAATGGAGTATGGCACTGTGAAAGATAATTTTCAATATAATTGAAGAAAAAATGTTAAGAAATTCCTTTGATGAGGAATTAAATGTTTAAATATTTTCAGGAAAATGGATAGTGTTTAACTCGTACTTACCTCTTTTCAGCCTGAGGGGGTTATAATGGTCAAAGTCAAAATTGATTTCGCTTTGTTGTAACTGCACTGCAAAATTGAGCAAAATGATAATTTATATTTTACTATTAGTTAATCACAATCTCACCACTAACATAATCACTTCTGCCACTATTACTGTCACTCCATAACACTCCATGCTATGCTGTTAGAAATGCGATTGCAGAACTAGATCTAGTTTCTTATATTTCTGGGTAAAGTAACTACATTTAGATTTATTAATGTTCTAAATAGATAGACATGGATGTGATTGTAATTCTTTAGTGCACTTAATATTATTGGTGCTGCGTAGGGAATTGGGAAATCTCATTTCCATTACTCCCTTGGGGATAATACCTTTTTGACAAGCAAGTAGTTAGAAGACTATAATTCCAGAATGCCTTTCAGTATTGTGGTTGATAGATTATAATTCATTGATAGCATTGGTATGTGGGCAGAGGATATCATTTCAGATCCGTCGTTTTAATGTATAATGGTTGCTGGCTGGTGTTAACTTTAACAACGAGGACATGAACCTGATTATCTCCATTATTTATAACTTATTGTGGTTTGTGCCAGAGAGTAGAGCTAAGAACTCAGCAAGCTGAACCTACAATCTGGTCTGATTCCACTAATGATTTTAGAAAAGACATTAATGTCGCAATTTTCCATTTCACATTTCCTGTAAAATATAGGACCTTCATGCTTAGTCAAATGAAGCCAATATTTTTAACCTCATGGTGCAGCAAGCTGGCAAATGTAGTAGAGTTTCACACCAAATGATTTACAGTATTTAATTTTGTCCTTCTGAATTCAAATTCCACCACAGTCAGCTTTGTCTTTCATCTTTCCAGGATCAATAAAATACGTACTTAGATTGATTTAATGCCCTGCACCCAGTAGCATACTTAAGGGGGGCGGGGGACAGTCTGCCCCAGGTGACACTATTTTGGGGGTGGTACTTTTGATCTACTGCATTGAAAGAAATGTGTGTGTGTGTGTGTGCATGCGTGTGTTGGGGGCAAATTCAAGATTCACCCTGAGCAGCACAAACTCTAACTACACCATTGCCTGTAACTAAGACATTTTTACTGAGATTCTATATTACTCTATTTTGGAGGGTGGAGGCTGAAAAATGACTTGAAAAATTGACATCTCTATCATGCTATGAAGAGGCAAAAAGTATTTATAAACTAAATAAAGAGAACATTTCATAGCAAAACATGTCAAAATGTATTTAACAGTCACTATACTTGTTTAGATGATACGTTAACATCAAATATATTGAGTAATGACATCATATATTCAATAACTACTCACTTGGTCTTTGTCTTTGAACTGAAAAAAAAAAAGAAAATACGTACTTTTATAAAATAAAATAACTAAAGTACTGAGACAGCATGTGAGTGGATAAATTGTGAGTAAGTTCACATATATACATCTGATAAACATATATTCAGCCTCCCAGTGTAAATAGAATGTCGCTCTGCAAGATGAAACCAGGAACAGCTCAACTAATTTTAAACTGATTATTGCCATGTTATCATGATCATCCTACAGAGTGAGAAAGTAGTTTAGGACTACTTATGAAAAATGCCATGTGTAACAGGTGCACATTTTACTCATTTGCATATCAGTACATTCGCTGGTGAAGTGAATCATCAGTAATACATACATACATACATACATATTTAGGTGCAGGCACGGCTGTGTGGTTAAGAAGTTCGCTTCACAACCATGTAGTTTCGGGTTCAGTCACACTGTGTGGCACCTTGGGCAAGTGTCTTCTACTATAGCCTTGGGTCGACCAATGCCTTGTGAGTGGCATTGGTAGACAGACACTGTAACAAGCCTGTTGTATATATATGTATATGTGTATGTATGTATATGTGTGTGTGTGCGTGCATGCATGTGCTTGTCATCGATTGACGCCGTTTATCACTGAAATCGACCAGTGACATTTGTTTACATCTTCAATGACTAAATGCCCGGCTGTTCAGTGATTCGGTGTTGTGATTCCCATACTAAATCAGTATGGTTGGTGACAGGAAGGGCATCCGACCATAAAATGCTGCCTGAAGAAATCTCCATCAAACCCATGCTAGCATGGACAAACGGACGTAAAAACGATGATGATGATGATGTATGTCTTTAGCAAACCCATCACAAGTAATAAGATATGAACTGCAAAGTATTTTGCCATTAGTCCAGCTTCCTATCAACTCAGCCAGCTGTAGCATATCACTGATAATTACTTAACATTTCATCTTTATTTAGCTACAGTGTGAAGTGAAGTCTATCATTGCAGAACAGTAAACAATTCAGTTGCAGATTTTTTTTGAGAGTATCAACTCAAACGTTTCTAGAATGTATGGAATTGAATCTATTTTTAGTAGAGGATCATTGTTGTCTAATGTTTCTCTGCAAGAGATAACAAACTCTGACTTTGTTTAGACAAAGATAAAAATCATTAGGAAAAAAACGTTTCCAAGAGATTTTCTCAAATATCAGAGGTATCTTCCATGTAAACTTTTTTTAAGGTTGAATTCTTCTGTTAAAAGATTCACCAAAGTATTTCTGTTTTAACGTTGGCAAGCAAATACCCAACATATGTAGCACTTAACTATTTCTAATTTGTGAGTATGTGTATGAGTGTGGGGGATGAATCATGTTCATATATTGGATATTAGTACAGCAATATAAAATTGACATGAACTACACATGCCATGACGTCAAAACAATATGTACTGATACTTTCCTTTTGCCATTTTACATCCACTGTTACAGGTTGAAAAAGTTTTCACATATATATATATATATATATATCAATCATCATCATCATGTCTGCTTTCTATGCCTCCATGGGTTGGACAGGTCACCACGGTCCGAGTTAGTTCTTTTCCGGAGTTACTGCCCTCCTAGACGAGTTGGGGGACCACATCTCACATGTATGTTCCATTTTTTGGCTTGGTTTCTATCGCTGGATGCCCTTCCTAACACCAACCACTTTACAGAATGTACTGGGTGCATTTCATGGGGTAGTTTTGCATTCTCAGTTGCTTAACAACATGGAAACTGGGATACGTTCTGACCTAATGGGGCCATAGGTTGGAGAAATACTTTAACTTTAGCTTTTACTGGGTGCATTTTAGTGTGGCACCAACACTAGAAAGGTTATCATGTCCTCGGCACACCTAAAGAGTCCTCTGTACCCTACGTTATCTCTCTTCATTTGCCAACCACTTTACAGGGTGTATGGGTACATTTTAACATGGCATCAGCACTAGAGAGGTTGCCTTGTCCCTTGTGAGACTAAAAAGTCCTCTCTACTCTGTGTCATCTCCATTCTTTCAAGGCAGACATGACCCAGAGGGTGAATAGAAGAGAGAGTGATAACCAAGAGGGTTAAAGAAGAGAGAGTAACAAAGATGGCAGGAGATGGAGACTTAACAGGAATACAATAGGCAGGAGATCCAATGTAGATATATTATACATCCCAACCTCCATCACCACCACCATTCTAACGACTGTTTTGCCATGCTTGCACTGGTGGGTGGGTCTTCTCCAGCACCAAGTATGTGTATATATATATATATACACACAAATGCCTTCCAATTATATGTATACAAGTGTTTTTTAATGAAGTGCTTTGCAAGAATGCTCTTTGTAATGCTAACGAGCCTAACATGAATTTTGAAAGTGTGATACATATATTGATGTATTTATATTTGAACATGTGTATGTTATACATTTGGGACAAAAAATATCCAGACATTCACAGCATATGTATTGAAATGTGGCATCTCTCAACATATGGTAGTGTTAGCGAGTTTTCTGGTTAGAATAATATCTACTATTATTTTATTCCAACCTTTGCTTGCACCCTGCTGTGTTGTGCTTCAAATATAGTGGCATTGTAGTTAAAATCAGGGGCAGGGAAACTCTTTATATATTTGAAGGCCATATTGAATTAAGTGTAATCTAATAAAGCCACATTAGATATAAATTATTAAATATATGGAAAATTGTAATTTATATTTATTATAAAAATGTAATTATGAATATTAAAGTATGAAATAAAAATGTAAATGACCTTTTAATGACTTAAATATATGTATTTAATGAATAAATATAATACTATGTAATCAACAAGAATATACGTTTTAATGCAAAATCCAGACTTCTTCCAGAAGGCCTCACTTAAGAGCTTCAAAAGCTGTAGGTCTCCCACTTCTGGTTTGGAGCAAGGGCTTTATCATACTAAACTGAAATTGCTTCTTATCTAGGAGAAGGATTTAGAAAGTTGTCACATTTATACCTTTTAGCAGCAGTGTAAAGAAAGGGAAGCACTTCTAACTTGGAATCAAAATTGGTCTACTGAATTGGTTCACCTTGATTTTACTACTCTATTGTGTCACAGTGCTCACCATAACTACATTTGCTATCATCCAACAAGGGAGCTTCTACTTATTCATTCAACCTAATTTAGCTTACTCACTCAACCTTAATCACCTCAACTCAATATAATTAAGAAATCCCCCTCAACAAACTCTCTATCATCTTTAAAACAGAGGGCCACATGTTTTAACTCTTAACCCTTTTGATACCAACCCACTTGAATCCGCCCCTGGTTCTATGATAAAAAACCATTTGTTTTAAAGTATTCATATTTAAATTTAAACTGTCCATTATAATTTTATGTAAGAACTTTTTGTTAAATTATGTTCCAAACACCAACTTAATGACAAGAAAGTTAGTTATTTTACTAAATCCCTCCAAATTCTTGATTATTTTCAAAATTAATTGAAAATCATAGGCAGT